>JAZGTI010018831.1:0-11417 GCA_036877585.1 Botia kubotai
TCTATCTAAATTTGGTCTTTAAAGGTGCCATATTTAGCATCTGTCATTTATATGTGGTCCATCTCCCACCCATGTCTCTGGCTAATGCTGCACTGCATTTTAACAGAACCAAAGCAGCAAGCAGCATCAGAGTCACCTTTTATACAATCTAAGCTGGCATGTTTTACTGTGGCTTTTTGTGGTATTTCATCTATACCCAGAATTTAGCTAGCAGAGTGTGATATAACTCAAGTACTGCAGGGGTAATATTGTTTAAAGTATGTTAGAAATTTTACAACAGCTGCAGAGTGATATTAAAACAAGCACACACACTTTCACATGGTTATCCCCATTGATGAGCTTCACAAAGTACAGTATTTAGCAATCATAGCAATTACAACCTTCCATTACAAGACATTACAAGCAAAGTGTGTGTGTACTACATGTATTGTGTATTCTGAAAAGAATAAAGCCACAGTAATATATCTTTGAACTGGTTTCAAAAACTACAGAATGAGTTCTTCAGTTACAGCATGTTTGTGATTAGCAACCTTGTGAGTGTGTGTGTGTGTGTGTGTATGTGTGTGTGTGCACTTGTTCATCTGTTAGGCCATCGGAGTGAGAATGAAATGCGGACATTTTGGTTGGTCCTAACTCTTTGACACCCCTTTAAAGTGTTTAGACATGATTGAGGGTTAAGGCTTTGTTTTGGGGTAATAGTTTGGGGCATTYAGTTAGATAGCTGTAYAATCGTGTATGACTGAATGCATGATGAGTATAGGTTTACAGGTCCTGCCAGGTTAAGTGCATGCTGTCATTTACAACATTGTATTATTCCAAATAATTAATTTGGGATAATATTTCATAAATGTATAAATCATAAAAAAATTCAAGTAATTCATAAATCCAACATACAAATCTGTCCATACAAATGGGGGGAAAAATGTTGGGAAAAAAGTTGGGAAAATGCAAAGCAGAAGCATTTTTTGGATTTATCCCAGACTTTTGGATCTAACTGTATGTGTGCAGATGTTTCTCCATTATTTCTTCTCCTCTGCCCCCCTGAGAGCATTGCTGGGAACTTTGCTGGAGTGGGAAGGTTTTTCACATAGCTTATAACCAATTCCATCCTGATCCACATTACAATTCAGCCCAATAAAACTAACATTTAAAAAATAAGAGCAGAAGGATGTGGATTTGTAACCATGGCTAATGTTTAACCTTATTTAACCTATAAGTTTATACACTTTTATCTGTTGTTAAATTACTAAGAATTCCCAAAGTCGCTATCACTCGATGGATTGTGGGTAAAAATGTGCTGGTTTGTGTGAGACTACATGTCTGATAGCGTGATAGTGTATCCACACAGACAGGCAGTTTATTTAAAAGTGTTGTTAATAAGTGATATCATTTGTCCTCAGATTAAACTTTGCTCTATTCTGTGAGTCATGCAGCAATGTGTGTTTCCAATGGAAGAGAGAATTAGAAAGGGGGAAAAGCTTTGTTTGGCTGAGAAAAAAGGAGAAGTTGTACAAATACACACATCTTAGCAGTTTAATGTAAATAAACACTAAAATGAGTTTCATGGTCAGCTACCTGAATTTGATTGGTCCACAGATTGACTTCAACCAGATGTTGAACATGGGATCACCTACATGGTAAAGCGAAGATCTCACACTTACACACAAAGGTTATGTACTACTAACCACCTTACGAAAATATACACACACATAAAAATGCATGGCAATTAAGTCCAATAGCTTACATTATAATTCAACGCACACTGCATGACCCCTGCTAAGAGCTTATTAGCAAAACCTAAATCATTCAGTAATAATTATGGCTTAATAACCGACTTTAACATAGCACTTTGAAAATAAATGTGATTTTGATTGGTCAGTTGAGACATTCTGCAGTCCAACATTTTTGTATAACAACCACTAAACTGTATAATTGACCATTAACCCTAGCAACCAGTTTTCGACACTGTGCTAGTTTTATGTCTCTTTTATTATTCCACATTGGTTATTTTACAAATGCTAAAGTGATTTCAATTCCAGTATTTTGTATCCATTGATGTAATGTATGTATAATATAGATACAGTCAGTGGGTCAGGGTTCTAATTACCCTGTCAGGGTTTATTTTGTAATAAATACCAGCTGACTGTATATTTTTCCTTACTTATGCTGGTTTCTTAAATGGATGAATGGTTAAATTTAGATTTTTTTAGAGGAAATCAATATTTCAAGTCACAACAGGCTGTAAGATTCCTGCCAAACCTCAAAATGCACAAAAATGTGCAGTAATATACAAATGACTCATTTACCCTGTTGAGGTTATAAGAATTGAACTGGTAATTTCTAGAACATTCTGCAGGCCAATATCATGTTAATATAAAAGAACTGTTCAAGGAGCTGTGAAACCGTTTTCCCGAATAATGTTCCAAAAGAATTCCTCACAAGCACCACACCCTCTCTCTCTCTCTCTCTCTCTCTCTCTCTCTCTCTCACTCGCTGTGAACTTTTTGAGTCTCTTTTATCACCGTTTGCTTTATGATCTGGGCTGTAATTGATTGCTCCCTGAGAGTCTGCCCAAAATCACTTTGTGAACATAAACAACTAATAAAGTAAAACATGTGCTCGCCTCTCTTCCCACTAAAACCGCACCAAACACTGCCATGTCATGTGACTTTATGGAGGCAGGCCAGGAAAACAACACATACACACATCACAATCTCACACACACATCCACATGCGAGCAGCACACAAATATGACAGATGTCTGCATATAAAAACACTTTCGTGTACACAGAGCAGAGCCAAATGGTCTGTCTCAACCTTCTTTTCCCTGTTTCTCAAACTTTTTCTTCTTTAAGAACACAAACACACACACACACAGCCAGAAGGCCATGCTGTTTTCATTAGTACCCTGTGTGTTTTATTGCCCAAATCGTTCTGCTATGGTCAGGAACCTGATCCAAGCCCCAAACAGAAACCATGGTAACCCATTTTTGTGGGAATTCTTTTGCATGCCCCCTGCACATACTTACACACACACACACACACACACACACACATACACATACATAAAGCCGCTCAATGGAGTGACTTCATATATTTTCTCTGACCTTAAAAACCCCAAACGTATTGCCAGGCAAACAGCCAGAATAACACACTCGTTTATAGGTGCTTGAGCACGAAACACACATAATCTTACATCACCCATATTCATATGCAAAATTCTCACTGACTGGACATATATTTTGTCCCTTATTATTTAGCATCCTGTGATACTCTGCTCTTGCTCCTCTGAAGAAGGCAGACAAACTGCTTATACAATCCTATGGTCCTGTGGCAGCAATAGAGGATAGAGACAATAGAGGATAACTTGAGTTACCCTCAGATACCAATACCATTAAGCGAGATGTGTTACTGAGGTTGCCAAATATACTGACAGTTTAACTAGCCTGCTTACTAACCTATTTCTGTTGTAGTGCCCCTTTGTGGCTACACTAAAAGTGCAATGCACTATGCATGGCTTGCTGAATAGCGTTTTTGTACGTTACAGAATGCAATGATGCCTGAAATAACTACATCAGGGTTTCACGTATTGATGTAGAGTAAGTTTTGGGTCCCCCGTCTGGAGGTAATTAATATATTGGCCTTCCAATTCTATCAGTTATATACAGCGCTTGCAAATGAATTGGTTTTTATTTTCTGTATTTAATAATCACTAAAGTGCCTCCAGTTTCTATTTGTGTAGAACTGGTGCTGTCTTTCATTAAATATCAGCCTGATGTTTTCTCCTTAGCTGTGGAAAATTGAGTCTGTGATATTTAAAAAAGGGTGTATAATAAAGATCTTTCCAAGCACCCTCCTCTCTCTCTTGAGCAAGTCTTACTCTGTGCTAATGGCCCTGTTTGAAGTCTGTGTTTAATGGCAGGGGTCTCTTTGTCAGGATTATAGATGTGTGCCATTTGCGTTCAGCCAGAGAAATGGGTTGTGGTGGCGTGTGACATAGATGTGTGCGTGCGGTCTGGGTAAGAAAGATTTTTTAATTTGTCGTGACCACTTTCATTACTCAAATTATATGCAACTGGTGGATGATTTATTTTGGAAATGTAATAAGCTCAACATGGTAAAAGCCAAATAGAAACACACTGGCACACACACATTATAACCTTTATACTGTATTTTAATGTTTTATTCTCCCCCATTGTACCTGCGATAGTGAAACATCCCATGTGATCCATCGTACTAGTCACCATGATCAATGCCTCACACTGTAGGTCCGATCACTTTCATGTTGCAAGGAATTCTGGGTAGAGAAAGTGTTCTGATAAAACCTCACATTTTTGTGAGGCTCTAGCTTTAAAGGAATATTTAACTCATAAATTAAACTACTGTCATAATTTACACACCCTTATTTTGATCTAAATCTGTATAATTTTCGGTTGAACACAAATGGACAAATTCTTAATAATGTATTAGCTGCTATTTTGCATATAATGGAAGTGAATGGGTATCAATCGTCATTCGTTATATCCTTATTCCTTATTCCCCTCCACTGATATCTTATTTGCACATACAGATATTCAAATTTGTCACAATTGGTCACGTGATGCAATCGTGAATGACAATTGGTTGCTATAGCTAAATATGCATTGCCATATTTAAATAAACACAGATAACACAGATATTAGTGAATGGTCACTTCAGTATTTAAATATAAACATATTTATATAAACCGCTTTTATAATTTTTCATGGTCCTCTTTTTACTGTAGCTGGAAAGCCACAAAAATGACTTTAATGGAAACAAGCGATCATTTGTCATTTTGTGTGCCATGGAAGACAGAAAGCCATGCAGGTTCTGGACAGCATTAGTGTCAGTAATTGATGACAGAATTTTAATCCTTAGTGAATTATTCCTTTAACAGTCAAGAGAGGGTGTGTGTTCTTCTCCTGATGTGTGTTTAGGGTCACACAACACATGAAAAAACTCGAGAGGGAGAGTAATGAGACATGTGAAGTGTTTAAAAGGTAGAAAGAGTAATAGAAGAAGAGGGTGGAGGTTAGAGTGTCCGTGCTCTGATTTAAAGGGTACTTTGTTTTGAAAATTTGGAGACACCTGCCTAAAGCTGGGAGTCCAAAATATAGCCTTCAACTTAACTTCAAATTTAAGATTAAGGAATTAACAGACGCACATACCAATGTAGTAAATTATGTAAAATCAATGTTTAAGAGACAAAATTTGGCTTCTTGAATTTATGTTTAGGCATGTTTTTATTTACATTTATGAGGACTTTTCTAACATAAAACACGCTGTCCACGCAAAATTCTTGTATTGAATCAATTCATTGGAATGGTTACTATGCTTTATAAATCCCTTAACTAGAATAGTTTCTAAGATAACTGATTTCAAGGGGCACTAAAGCTGAAAAAATCCAACTAAATTTCATCATTTCAAGTGATGTCAAAGACTATCCATTTGCCACTTGCCAGTTATTGTGATAAAAAAGTTTCCTTTGCAGATTTGTAATGACACAAGAGTGAGTAAACTCTGTGGAACTGTAACAGTGACCTAAATTTCCTTAGAAACATTCCAAAAATGGCCCTAAAACATCTCAGCATTAACCATGATGGAAATTACTGTAGGACAGAGACCTACAGAAACTGTTACTACAGTATTAAGCTATAAATTACAAACCTACTCCCCCACCTCCCCAAAAAATCCTCTCACAAAGCAACTGTGGCAGTTTCCTCAGAAAGTTTCACCGACAATTTACTGCAAGCACTGAATGAAGAAACCATATGGCTAATGAAGTTGCTCTTGACATGAAGATGGAGAGATTTGTTACAGAATGTTTAGAACTCAAAGAAATATGACATGTGGGATGGGAAAGAACTTGCATATACCTCATAAATGGGCCCCCCCATTTTACCTAAATAACACCTATTCTGTCCCAGTAATTCTTTAGACCCAAACCTTGGCCTATAATTATTGCCCATTAGGTCACTCATAAGAACCAAATGCAAGCACCAGTTCTGGGCAAAAAAGAACGATCAAGACCAGTAAAAAAAAATCACATTAACACCATACTGACGGGCACAAGGCCTTTTTAACCACTCAAAGCAGTAAAAAAATAAACCTTAATGCCTGGCTGGACAGGAAATCACCAAAAGTCATGCTTCACTGAGGCAGCTTCTCATTAGCTATGGCAGAAAAAAGAAATCAACCAGTACATTTTCCCTGTTCTTTGTTTGGTGGATCTGGGAAGATAAACAGTAGGTGGAAAGCACAGCGAGGTCTGTAGGGAACGAGCTTTCTGTTGTTGACGGATACATGATACAGGCTGACATCTGGCACCCTGTCAGATTGGCGTCCCCACAGCACACACACAAACACACACACTTTAAGATCATTACTACTCACAACTCATCAATAGATGCTCTCTCAAAAGTACAGGTCCCAGTTGGACCGTAGTCTATGGGCTGCTGGCACCACTGAGACCCACGCACACCAAAACACACACAAACACACACACATAACCCCAGACCCTCACATAGTACCGGCTAGACAGAGGTTATTCTGGGAGAGTGGAGCGTGTAGCACCCCCTTAGGAGTTAGACGATGGAGACCGACCGTCTGACTGTGTGTGAGAGTTCAGTTACGGGGAGAGGTAATGTCTGTCACTCCCATTATTCTGACACTTGCCATTGTGGTCTGGTATGTGAGACATGTGTTTGATCCGTGGAGGTGGCTGCTCATCTCTGCTTTCATATGCGATATACACATATGACATGAATGAGAATATTCCTGTAAAAAACTCTGTCACTTAAACACTGCAGCTGTTAGTCTGAGGTTGTCCTGTCACCTGTCTCCTCATCCCACAGATCACACACATAAATATTATCATATAACCAGGCCGCATATTTCAGTACCACAAATACACAGATACACTTGTTAGTAGCTCTATTAAATCAAATCTATTATTTATTAAATAATATTCATTGAGAAAATGTTTGATGCGTTCTAGAACAAAAACAGGAATTGCTATAAAAGCTCATATATATCATATATATATGCCTAGATGAAATCTATATCTCAAAGAACCCTTTGTTATATATTTCTCTAAAGGATAATCTTTTAGGAATATACTTTAAAAATGAAGTTGTGAATCAAGCTCTGACTGATCCCCACATATATAGATTTGTATATGATTCAGACATTCTTAATAGATGCATGTTTCTTTTTTAAAAACAGCTCAAAATGAATTGATTGCAGTTCTGTGTGTGTGTAATAAATGTTAAATATGGTATGCATAAACGCATATTACACAATATCTGCAGGCCATATCAACACTGAACCTCTGATTGGATATTCTGTGATCTATGTAGAAGGTTCAACCCTGTGAATAAAGTGAACTTTTATAGGAACATTGAAACACAATCTATCATTAATCGTCAAGTTTATCTAATCTATAAACCCTACAAAAACACAGTATTGCTCTGCCAAATAACAGTACATGGTTACTAGACAGACTCTCAGAGCCTGTTGTTCCACATGCACAACAGTAATCCAATGCAATGAAGTACTACTGCCATCTAGTGGCGTGTGTTGTTGAAGTATTATCGCTTGAAACGTGTCGTTGAGGGAACAGGCTTCTTTGATTACCAGCCAAGGAGGTCATGCTCTTGCCTGAGGAACCTCTGCAGCTAAAGCAGTGAGAAGGCTTCAAGTACTGCCATTGGTTTGTCAGACCTGCATGCTGGAAACAGTAGCTCTGGAGGAGTGGCTTTCTATTATCAAACGCATGTCATCTGCATTTTACTGTCCTTCATGGACAAAGAGGAGAATCCCTGTTATCTTTGACAATATGGAGGAGGGAAAGAGGAAATCTGCTCTCAAAGTCGAAGGCAAATAAGCATCTGGCTCTCATCGCAGTGTCCCACTGCTTCTATGACCATCACCCTGTTATGCGAGCTACAGTTACACAGTTTGAGTAGTTCTGGTAACCTAAACCCTGTGCTAGTCCCTGTGCTCTTATCACTTCAGCTACCACCTGCTTCTCAGAGCCCAGGGCAAAAGCCGAGGAGAGCACTTCCTGCTGGTAACCCTCGAACGGGGATCGTGTTTCAAAGATTTACTCAAGTGGAGATGTGAAAACATTTTTCAGTTTTAATGGACAAATGGAATGTGTGCAATAACAAGAGGTCGTTTCATGCCTCATTGACACCCAGCATTGATATTTCGTTTCACAGTTTGAGAATTGCTTGGTGATTTGAAGTCAATCAACATACTCTGAATGTTCAACAACATACCAGCCGAGTGGTTAATAATGTATCATCTCAAGGCAAGGCACATTACACTTCTGGAATAAACTTGGAACTTTTGACCTGTGGTTAAAATTTGTATGAAATGGCAGTTGAGATTATTCTGCCACCTGTTGGTCATTTCAGAAAGAGCAGGAGGTTAGCGGTATAACTTTTCTATCAACCTTAAAAATAGTGTTGAAACAATGACTTCCTTCAGATTTTTTGTAGTAACCCACAGTAAAACATGCTTGCTTAGGATACAGTGAATATCCTAACAAAACAACTACAAAATACAGTCATAACAGTTACGAATGCATAATGCTGTGTCTGAGATTACATGCTCTTTATACTATCAGGATGGCACATTTAACCAAAAACAGTAAACATACAAAAGGAATCCAGTTTTATTGAAAATAAGGCACAATACAATACTAACATTGTATATAGTGACTCTATGACATGTCATATTTGACCAGTTAAATTCAAATTATCACTCTTGAATTATAAGATGGTGGTTTTCTCAAGTCAAACCACCTCAAGGGCAGTTCTTATCTCTGCTCATGGAGGACCCCCAACAGTACACATTTTGGAGGACTCCTCTTACAAACCCATTTCAGGTCTCCAAAAACTACACTACACTACACTATACTAACAAGCTGAGGAGTTAAATCAGGTGTGTTCGAATATGGACACATTTAAAATGGTGAACTGTTGGGCATTCTTCAAAAACAGTGTTGAGAACCACTGGACTAAGTGCTAATATCAGGTAAGTGCCATTTCTTTCCATGTAGCTTCATTTCATATTTACGGTTTAGTGTAACGTATGTATTTCTTCCCAGAAGGCACCTCCTTGGTGGTAAAACCAGTTGGGAAGAGCTTGTTGGCCTCTTCTTCTGAGAGGGAGGGAAGAACCATGACTTCCTGCCCAGGCTTAAACATGGAGAGAAAACACAATTACCCCAAGCACAGATATGCGCACAATTATACTGTATAGGAAGCTTAATATTTGTCCCCCCTCACAATATTACTCATGCAGGAAAACCAGAACTAATTATTTCCTAATTTTTGATGCTGCATTATAAATACACGGAGTCTCCTTCCAGTCACAAAATCCAAGCGTTCAAACCTCACCTTCCAGTCCACAGGTGTGGCAACTTTTTTTGTTGCCGTCAACTGCAGAGAGTCTACGGCACGGAGAATCTCGTCAAAATTGCGCCCCGTAGTGGCCGGATAGAGAATAGACAGCTTTAGTTTCTTATCAGGACCGACAACAAAGACCTAAAATATAGAACATATGGCAATGATTGTTACAGTTACACATTTCGTAGCTCGTGGGTTTAAAGGCATGTCAGCATATTCAAAGACTCTTGTTTCACAGTGTAAATGCTATATCACTTATACTACAAAAGTGTATGGACATCCCTTTTAATAAAATGGTTACTGGCCACTTCAGCTGCATCAGTCTATAGCAGCAGGTACATAAAATCAAGCATACAGCCCAAGTTGAACATGTTTAGTAGAATGGGGACCATCTTCTGTTCCAGCCTGAAATGTCCTTGTGACTTACATTCAAGGTATACAACTTATCAGTCTATTGATTTCTAAGAAATCATACCTATGATCTCAATATTGCTAGCACAGGAAAAAAATTACTGTATGCTGTACATACAGATTAGTCTAAGAAAGTTTCTCAGGCTCTGTACTTGGCAACTTTTGTAGAAACTGCTGAGAGGCTAAAGTGCATGACCGAATGAGTCAACACTGTTCTGCAGGCATAGAGGCCTTTGGGAATGCGATACATGTAGCACAACATCAACAGAAATTTAGTCAGGCAGATCACAGTTTCCACCTACTCATACTTCAGCCATGACCATGAGGAACATTAAGCAATTGGTTACAACATGTACAACAATGCTGTGTTGTTCACAAGTCTGCGGATCACACGCGGCATGGGGGGGGGCTGCCCTTATTGGACACAAACACAGCTGCTTAAAGCGTGATGAGATACAAATCTACACACAAATGTGGACACTCACAAAGACAGTCAACAAAGAGTATTTTGTAAAACAGAACCCTTCATTTCACTGTAATCTTCACATCTACTTTTTTGTGCAAACATTTAACTCTTTAATCTTATTGTTTAACATCGTGTAACCGTTAATGTGTATGATGCAAATAAATGCTACTGTACAGAATTACATTTAAGAAAAATAAAGCTCACAATCTGCAGCATAACTGTTACAGAGACTCACGCAGCGGGCAGTAAGGGGCACCCCATCTTTGTCTCTCTCATCAGGGTCCAGCATTCCCAACAAGACCGCCAACTCCCGTTTGTCATCTGCTATGATTGGGTACGGCAGGGGACCACATACTTGATTAAATGCCATAATATCCTTGAGAGAACAGAAGGTACATAGAGTAAAACAACATTATTTTAACTTTTTAATTTCTAGTTAGGGACCCTTGTTTGTTATGCCTTCTTTATTAAAACAAATACATTATAAAGACATGTATGCTTGGATAAGGAGTAAAAAATGTTGTGGCTAAACAATCAGATTTTCAGGTAACTGTGAGAGATATCACATAACACTGTGCTGTGGGAACTGGCTGTCGGATTCATTCACAGGAACCCAACAAGAGTTCAGCCAAAGGTGTGTGGGTGGAAAATATTGTCTGTGTATGTCCAGTAAAAGGGAGTGAGCAGACAGACAGACCCTCATTTTTTTCCCAAAGAATGAATGTGTCATACATCATCCTACTTTATGTTGTCTTCATGAACATTTAGTTCTGTTATCTTTTCTTAGCCAAGTGTAGACCGTTGGGAAGCCAGATGTCATTTAACCCTTTTATGCAAACAGTGAAAGTCTGATGAAGCAAACCAAATGCAGAAATTCTTCCCTTTTGGATTACAGTATGATGCTTCTGTCTGAACTTCAATGCTTTGAAATAAAAAGTAAACCTTTATAATCTTTGTTTGTGTATGCATGCATGCTATATACAAACCTCACTCCATTTACGGTGGTCCTCCACACTGTCAATGGACAACGCGATCATCTTTACATCACGTTTCTTAAACTCATCGCTAAGCTTTGCAGCACGGGCTAGTTCAGTCGTACAGAC
>JAZGTI010018832.1:0-11417 GCA_036877585.1 Botia kubotai
TACTAGCTGAGGAAGTATTATAATAGCTGCTGCTGGTTAGTTATTATAGATGTGTGTTTTCAAATAATAGTTTTAGGTGAATTTTCAGCCATCAGTACGGCTGAACGATAGATGAAATATACTGGAAATAGTTTCATTGACAATAATAAAATTAAGCTACTGTGTAAATATTGTAATGATTTACTGTGGTAGTTAGTTGCCAGTTCTGTTTTCTATCAATGTATTAGTATAAAAATCCTTTCTTGTTTCATGATTGGTGAATATGAGAATGTATTATGAATTAGCATTTGCATTAGCAGATAAATACATTTGTTGTGGTCCTTTTAGGAGTTTTTCTTTTAAATTTGGGTAGTTTGTTCTCTTAATGTGACATTCACAAAATACTGTCAGAAACCCTCTCTCCTTTGTTTACATTACAGTAGATATTAAATATTGCCACACGCGAGGTCTCTGTCTGCTCATTTGTTGGTTTGTGGCATTTATTGTTGATGCTGTTTCTCAGGATAGAGTCGGAAACTGAGGATAATGCTTGAAGGCTGCAGGTGTGAATGCCTAGCGCCGGTGTGTGTTTGTGTGTACACACGTGTATGTGTGAGCCATTGCTGTGTGTTTGTACACCGGGTGTACGCTTGGTCAGTCCCACCAGGTGATGGGCTGCTGGCAGGTGTCACCTCCCCAACAAACACCATCTCCCTCACTTCCTGCCAAACGCTCAAATCGTGCCAGCAAACGGAATATTGGCAGACATACCGTCCCTGTACTGTGTCACAGTCTGCCCACCACCCACTGTATGAGTGTGCCCGTCTGGAAGAGGTTTCCCATTCAATGGATGTTTGATCTTCCTGACATTTGTCTTTTTGCACCTGGTGTTAGTGTGTGTCTCCGATCCGATCACAGGTGGATAGCGCTGGGAAGAGGTGTATGTGGTTTGGTGGTAGTCCACCTTCAGATCTCTAATGTAAACACTAAAGTGTTGTGATGGATCTTGAACAGTAATTAAAGGTTGTCACACGTCACGTGTAAAGATTGCAGGAGATGTTGGTGACAGTTAACTGCCACTTAGCTACAGGACAACATCATATATATTTATGAATAAAAATATATTTCATTTATACATTTGTGTACGGTATGTGTATATGACTTCAGTTTTGTGCATCATGGTGGAGAAAAACTGCTATATTGTTATAAACAAAACAAAAAAGTGTTGTTTTTCATCATCTTAAATCGTCTTAAAAGCAGGCTACATTTGTGTTACGCAAAATATAATCAGAATATCTTTGTCTTGATTTTGGCATAAAATATGATCTGGACATACTGTATTTATGAGATTAACGTGTCTTTGTGCATTAAATACAATACAGTCTGTGAAACAGGCAGCATGGCTGACCATCACTAACTGTTTATTGAGTTCATCTGGATTCATATAGAGAACTTTCTCAGATGAATATTCTTGCTCTCTCTGGCTTCAGGCCTCTCTGGTCGTTGTGATGCACTTGTATAAATGAACTGTTCCCCAGAGAGCCGGACAGAGCTGCCCTCAGAAAGACCCATCACAAGCAGCTTTGTGCCTCTGGCTGCCTCCCGATTCTGGTCTTAATTCTCTAAATGTTCCTGTCATTGCATCTCTGTGGAGCAGGCAGGGTGTGTTAAACCCTCAGGATTGGGCTGCTTCTTGTCTGCAGTTATTTGTCGTCATTTGTAGATGAGGTTGTAACGAGCTCTTATGATTTGTAGAAGAGGTTGTAACGAACTCTTATGATTGTGTTTGTGTGAACAGTTTCCGCAGATGCTTTGTGGGCTGTTCTTCTCTTCACAGGCACAACTTCATGGTCTTGTTGACTAGCTTCTGTTGTCAGTGATTGAGAATCTGTTCCACAATCTAGCGCACTGCCTAGTACACTAGACAGCATCCTAAGACATCATAGGCATGTGACTTCTTTTGGATACTTTCCAAGGCAGCACCTCGGCTAACACTGGCTAATGTTCTCTAAAAGTTCTGTCAGTTATTAAAAAGTTCTTGCAGCACAGTCTTCCAGTGGATGTTTTGAGCATTCCTAGAACTTTCAAAATAATGTTAGGGAAATGTTCTTACAGCCTAAAATTGTTAGCTGGGACTGCATTCATCCTTTAAGAAGGAAATTCTATGATGCGTTGTGATGAGCACAGTAAAACAAAGTCTACCATATTCCAAAACTACCAAACGCAACGAGTTGGATTTTACAAGACAATTAAAATCGTTTATATGCACTTGATACTTATACTTGATACTTATACTTGATAGTATTTGTTATAAGATTATTGTGGGCATTTGGAGAGAGTGGTAAACAGGAAGATAACTTCTATAACAGATAACAGACCTCAGTTTGGTCTCCTGAGGGGCTGCTAGTTTGTAGCTGCTCCATCTAAGGTGGGTCTGTGGGGAAGATATGGAACAGGGTGGGACAACAGAACTTTATCTAGATGCAGATGCATATTTTTGGAGCTGATAAGGCATCTCTTCAAAGCGCTGTCTGTAATGTAAACATGCGCTTTGCTGTGGTACAGCGGTGAGAATTATAAGATATAGTGGAGCTATATTTGACTGCCTTACTGGAAGATTAAACTCATTAATGCTGTTTATGTGTTGTGTGACGCACTGTTTTTAATCTCTCTTGTCATCTCCTGTTCCAGCTATTCTTGAATGCACGAGGGGTCACATGATCCAGCTTAATTACACAGAGGCTTCCTCAACACCAGTTGGTGGTCTTGTCATTCAGGCAACACACAAACTAGATGATTTTGAAAATGTTTTGCACAGTCCAAGTGTGCTACTGTACTGTCAGAAAGAAGCAAATAGTGTGTGTGCGTGTGTGTGTGTGTGTAATTGTGTAGCTGTTGCCACACAGACAGACGGACTTTTCCTCATCTAGTCCATCAGGTTCTGGTGTCATGTTTCTGCCATCTGGCATCGCCAGCCAGTCTGCCCGTCCCACCACATCTCGATACACACACACACACACACACATCTATCAACTCTGCATTGTTGCCTGTTTTTATATATATATATATATATATAGGCAACAGTGCATATATATTTGATACATATATATATATTTATATAACATATATCTTGCTTTTGACCAACCATTGCTGAGAGGGAAGACTACAGGGTCTTTTTTGCATCTTTGTGTCATGTGACTACTGGTGTGATTTATTTAATGTCTAAACCAGCTGCAGCTCTTCCTGCACATCATTTTCTCATTTTGAGTTGTGTTTTCGGAAAGCTCTCCTGATGCTCCTGATGCTGAAAGACATTACTGATGCGCTGTGAGTCTGATTAAAATGCCATGATGGTCCAAGCTCTGCTTCTGTCTCATCCAGGAAGCATTCCAAAAATAGAGCTTGTGTGCAGTGAGGCGAGCCCGGGGACGTGCCGTGGATGCACAAACAGCATCTATCCTTTGTTTAATCTCTCCTCGAATGCCCGTCTTTCTCCTCCTTTCTCCTCCTTTCTCCTCCAGACAGCAGGAGGTGCGGAGTGGCATGTTTGGAGGGGGACACCGGGCTTCATGAATGTTTCATCTGCTCTGCACCAGCATGTTTTAATGATGACTTCAGTCTGGAGGGCTGAAAATAGCATCATGGAAGCTAGAGTTAAAACAAAAGATGGGGACACAGGATCATCCCAGCTAGCAATTTTAGGTTGTAAGAACATTTCCACCTAAATTAAAAATGTTAAAACCTTTATTTTTTTTAAAGTGACATGTTTGTCAGCTATGGTAACCCATACCCGAAATGTGACCTCTGCATTTAACCCATCACTGGTGAGGAGTGAACACACACCTGGGGCAGTGGGCAGCACGTTACTGCCCCTGGAGAGAAATCAGGGGCACTTCAGTTGCTACCTGCCAGTGCTGGAATCAAACCAGCAACCTTCTGATTACAAGCCAGACTCACTAACCAGTAGGCCACAATTACCCAGCATAAACCTGCTGTGTAAAGTTCTATGAACGTTCAAAACATCAATTTTTTTAGACAATGTATTAACGCTACTGTTTTTGATAACTTTTTGATAACTTTGAGAGAACTTTTAGAGAATGTTCCCTGTTAGCTGGGATGATGATCGACTGACTAGAGACGATGTTAATTTAGATTTTCTTTCTGATTATCTTTAGCTGTAATTTGGAGTGTGTATAGTTCATTTATTTAGTTTTAGTTTGTTATTTTTAGTTGTGGCGCTTTAATTAGCATGCTGTGTTTAGTAGTTGGACAGTTTTTGCTGTGTATAGTCTACTATAGTCTATAGTGTATAGCATTCTGTTCAGTTCCATTGCACTCTATACCTGATTGTGGTCAAGGGAACCTGAAGCCTGTCCGGTTCTACAAGGTTTCCTTACAGCCGACTAGCTGTAGTACCTGACTAGCTGTTGACGAGCCACCTGCTTGTCAATATTGAAATATGTCACTTTGCACATCCAGACTGCAGTCCAGTGCTATAGACACACACAGAGAGAACCCGGTTCATGACTGTCTACCTGCTGCAGGTTCCTCAGAGGTTCTGCTCTCTGGGCCCAGCGGGTGTTTAAGGCTGAGTCGTGCAGGGTTACAGAGGAGACTGATCAGGGCTCAACGTGTTTATCTGCCTTCTTCTCTACTAATGTGATCTCACATCATTCTGATCAGCAGGAAAGGAGGACATGACACAGGGCTCTTTCCAAAACCTGAACTTGCCTGTCTACTGCCTGTGATATCCCACAATCCTTTGCATGTGGTTTGGTGATTGGTGGAACAAATTAAAATGCCATCTAATGGAGCTTTTGTTAAACAGTAAAATAAAGTCGCATTTCTTTCGCTTTTTAATGTTTTGAGAACAAAGCATCATAGACATTATAGGTTTGAATATTTTAGATTATTAACATTCCACTAACAACTTAAGAATGACGTTTTTATATACTTCCATAATGCTTCAAAATATTCTACTTACATTACTGCAAGAATGTTTTTTGATACCTTGAGAGAACTGTTAGAGAACATTGGCCGGCGCTCTGAGAAGGTTCTCTGTTAGCTGGGAAGCTGCTGTTGTGGGTTTTGGACTCAGTGAGGGTTTATTGTGTTCTTCAGGCAGGACAGAGACTGGTTCAGCACAGGATCATGTGCACGCTCCTCAGGAGAGACATTTATCAGCAGGGTGATTGAGATCTAATCTGAGCTGCTATGTGTTTACATGAATGGCTGATGTCACTCAGTGAGATATGATACAGATATGATTTGCTCATGACGTATAGAAACAGATTAATAGAGACCGGGAGCGTGTGAGATCGACCAGAGAGTCTCGCATAGCCAGATTTTTGATTGCTATCAAAGATTTGATGCCACAAACCTGATAAGCTATGGAAAATCAAATGACTAATTCCTGCTCACTAGCACTCACAGTCACACGGTACCTAGTAAACATAACTTTATTTCCTGGTTTTAGAAATATATTTAAAAATATATATTTAAAAATGCATTTGTTTACCTTTTTGACAAGAAAAGCAGGTTATTGCTGTTATCTTGTTTTAAAACTATTTTAAGGGTGATGTAGCCAAATGTTTGGAAATAAAAGACAGCCTATGCAGGGTATTTGTCATACTCTTTATTAAAACTATTGTTTTTTTTTGTTAAAGCTATTGTCAAACTATAAGTTGTTTTTGTTTGATATTTTGGGTGGGAGCCCTTCCGCAAAAGCAAGATTCTGCAGGAAACGCTCTCTCTCAAAAGCCAGTGGGAGCTCTGTGCAAAATTTCCCTCAGCCTTCATACATGAGGGTGGACCTGTCGCGATCTGTTTGCCAGTTGTGTGACAGTGTTTTCTGTCTTTCTGTGTTGTTTAGAGCAGGTTGGAGGACAAAGAGGGTGTTGTATTGTGTTTAAACTGACGGGTGAAGTCTTTCTGACTTTTTAGAGAATCTGATGGTGCTGTTGATTGGTGGAAACAACTCCGAGCCCCGCCTCCTCAGCCAGACCATTGACAGGATTGAATTAAACACTGTTAATCTTTGGAGACTTTGAATTCCTTCAGGTCCAACTACCCCCCAACACACACGCACACCTTTCTCATTTTCTCATTAATCGTGCCTCACTGTCTGTCTTCATCACATTGGGGTCAGTGTGGCAGGTGTATCTGAAACTGATGTATGTGGTGTTTTTCCTTCTGTTGGTTATTTTATATTTGTGTACATTGTTTGTTGTGTATGTTAGTTTGTGTGTGGAGCTGTGATGCGGTCTGATGACATCAGAGGTACAGTACATGCTCTCAGTTGTGTCTCTCTGTCTTCCACAGATGAATTTTCCAGTAAAGCGCTGCCACAGGAACTTCTGAAGCAGTCTGGAGTCAATCACATACCTCCTGGTAGGACTGAACCTCAGCGTGTGTGTGTGTGTGTGCGCGTGCGTGTGTGTGCATGTCTCCTCATGAAGTGGAATAGCAGTGGATTGCTGGCTAGCCACACACACCTCGGTCAGGCCGCTGTGGTTACCCTCTGCTCCTGCTAAAGGAGACAAGCTGAGACATCTGTGTACAGACTCAGGCCAGAGAGCCACCCACAGGTCGTCTGCTGCCACACTGTGTGTAGTTCCATGTCAAACACACACAAGCGCCTTCAGACCCTCCGTGTTCACAGGTCAGATTTGTGATGACAGAAGGGTTTATCTGCTTTGATTTTTTTGTGCAATTTTGTTGGGCATGTAGCTTGCGATAGTAATTCTGGGCATTGACGATTAATGTGTTTCTTAGAGAAATAATAAGTAAGAGAGTGTGGAAGGAAGGGAAATTAAGAAGGAAAAAAGGAAAAGAAACTGAAAAGAAAAAGCTTTTTGGTCAAAGGAAGTCTAAAGTAAGTCCCGTTTTGGTTTTCTGTTTAGATTGAATTTGATTGGCTTTTATCACATTTAAACAGGTACAGGTTTGGGATTAGACTCCGTCTAGGATGAGTTCAGCTTGGGTTTAGGTTTTGTTAAGACCGAGGCTGAAGAGCAGTAAACAGATGGTACTGAAAGCTTTGACTGGAGACTTACTCACTGCCAAAGACCCCTGTTCACTTTTTCATTCTCTCTCTCTCTCTCTTTCTCTCTCTCCATACTCAATGAGTATTGATTGGTCAGAGCAGGGACTTATGTTACTTTATTGTTTAATATGTGCATGTGGACAAACCATACTTGATGTTTTTGGGCCATAATATTTCTAGTCAGTCCAGGTGTGTCTGGGCTGGATGGACTGTATTTACAATCGTCTCATTGATCATCTTCGCACACTGTTGTCGAAAGAGCACATACAGTATCCATCACCATATGTGGCTCATTTATAATTTAGCATGTTGGCAACCATGAGATGTGAAGACTTTCTTTGAAAACCAGTTCAACATGAATGGACTGCTTTCTATACAAACCAGTTTTGGGTTTGCAAAGCTGTGGAATTTTATAAATATTCCAAGTTTAAACATTATGGGAATTTACAGGAATTAAAGGGAATAAATTGGGTATTTTGGGTCATTTTCACAAACTGAATCATAAAAAAACTCAAATACACACATCTTCACTTCCTTGACATATGACTTCATCTGTGTACCATAATTACCATATAGTCCCGTGTTAAATTTCCCAAATTCAGAATTTCAGAATTTAGCAACCCTGGGCTTGAACGCCACCTTCAGTACCAGTGGCAGCTGTTTACCATGGTAAAGTGGTTTTACTGTGGTATGGAGGTGTAGGTCTAGTGTCCTGAATCGAAACTGATAAATATATTTTAGGAAAGCTTCTGTTTACATGTGGATTTAGGGCTTGAATCTGTGAACACACTGGTGATGTGTGTCGGTGATGTCATCAGCTGTACTCAGTCTATCTTGTGCCTTATTTAGGTTATAAAGGGCATTTTTGGCCCTGGTGTGTGTTAGTGCATTTAAACATGTTTGTGTGAGTCTGCAGAGAGCTTGAGTCATCAAGTGTGTTTTTCTCGTAGTCTGTGTTGAGCTGGTGTGTCTTGATAGTGAAGTGTGTGTGCTGTGTGCGTGTGTGTATGTGTGTACATGCGCGCTGAAGCTTCTAAGACGGCCCATGACACAAACACACACACATTTTGGTCAAGTAATGCTTTGACCTCTTCATGCATTCACACATAATTCTCTCTCTCAGAGGAGGGTTGTGAAGCGTACTGGCTCTCTTAAACGTGTGGGCAGCTCTCCTGCTACGAGGGAGGAAGATGAATTGAAAATGAAGATGAGCTGCCGTGGACTTGTTAACCGCCCACAACTCTGAGCTCCAAACCGGCCTTCTCCAAAAAACATGCAAATGCATCTGCTGTTCATAACAGTTACATGCCTAATACTTGTTTTTGGCTTTCTGCGGCTATTGAATAGAGACGATGAAAATAAGACTAGAGAATTTTTTGAAAATGTAAAAATGCCAAAAGGTTTCTGTGAGGGTTACGTTTAAGGGTAGGGTGAGGGTGAGGGGATCGAATATACAGACTGTACAGTATAAAAGGCTATGAAAATGTGTGTGTGTGTGGATTGCAGGTTGTGTGTAAAGACGGAGGCTGTGATTCACACACAAGTTTATGAGAACATTTGTTGGAATATTAAGTAGTCTGACTGAGCGTGTCTCATTGAGAGGGAGAAAACCTCTCTGATGTAGTAGATGCAGCTGTCTGTTTTTATCTCTTACGTTTAGTCTAATTGGCTACAAGTGCTTTTTAAAACACACGTTAAGAGAAAACATTGAAAATGTTAAAAATATTATATTTATTTTTATGTATGTACAATATACATAATAATAGAATATTGATATCTAATTTATTTAGCTATATCTTACTGATCTGCTGTGCGTTTTAAATCGTTCCCTCCACTATGTACAGTTTTTGTGACTGTTTGTGGCTATTGTGTGTGTGTGTGTGTGTGTGTTTTGGGTTCAAGCCCTCCGGCGATGAGCTGCAGGTTCTTTCAGAGTCTTGTTTTATCAGCTCGCTGCCTCTTTATTTAGAGCTCTGAATTATAGATGAGTGCTTAAGAGCCAGAGAGATACAGCGTCTCACTTACAAACTGCTTCCAACTTCATTTCACTTAATTCAGGCCTCTAATTACGACTCAAACCTGCAACTCCTGGACGAGCACCATGGTTTAACGTGACACACATGTGCACCAGTCACTAGACTAGGGCTCAGATGATGTGCTCAGATTTAAAGAGACAAACGAGAGAATGTGAGAGCGAGCAGGGTCACCTTGTTTCCTCTGTGGGGCATTTTTTGTGGGGCTGATAGATTCGTTTGGCTTACGGTGCATTTTTCTTTAAATGTCTCTCACTCTGCTTCCTTTAACATTTCTCTGAGAAGAAAAGGGTCATTGCACTGCTCCTCTATGTCTCTCACCCACACACTGTCTTCCTCTCTCTTTCCAGGACTGGCTGAGCTCCAGTGGGGCTGGAAACCAGCCAGGTCAGTACAGTGAACTGATATGCACAGCTAAAAACGAAGGGGGCGGGGCAGGCAGAGGTCAGGGGCGGGGCATAACTGGGTTAGGTTTAGAAAACCCTGCTTAACTCTTCGACAAATCAGCTTTTAGTGCTTACTGCGAAACTTATTGCATAGTGATCTCTCACTGATTCAACCCCAAAAATGCATTTGACCGCGACTGCTTTGCTGACACAAGTATTTATTATCAGCACAGAGATCAATTGTGAACTCGTGAAGCGGGGTGGGTGGACAGAGTATTTTTATAACACAGATATTTTTACAAACACACACACCCTTCATTGCTCCGCCCCTAAAATAGCAAGCGACTTTGTTTGGGTTTTGATGATGAATTCAACTGCGCCATGCGTTGTTTGGGTAATCCAGTGCATTTAAAATACTTTTCAAATAAACGAATATATCTACTGCTGTATAACCAGTATAGCAGTATCTTTACCAGTTGACACATTTCTACCATTACTGGATACAAACCAACACACCGGCCCTTTACAAACTCACAGTGAACAAACTCTTTAACGGTGACTGTCTTGGTTGTGTTGAGAGGTGAATGGCAGGTTTTACAGAGAAGTCACCCGTGTGCAGTACATGTGTTTCTGGAGGCTGATTTCTGGCTGCTCCAGGTGCCAGTCCTCACAGATGGTCACTAGGACTCCTGCCGGACCCTCTGAATGTGGCACCCTGTCCACCCGCCTTGGCATGCGAGCCCGGGTCAGAGCTGGCAGGTGAGGTGGGCAGCAGCCAGGAGACAGCTCTCCTGTCAGGACTGTTGTTGAGTAACATTTCAGACTCGTTCATTCATACTCTAGGTTTTTACGCACACACACACACAGATTGGATTTTGGCTTATACTTACTGCAGCCTTACTCAGGTTCATTGAGAAGATCATCTTAATCTAGTCCTATTTTGTCTATATCAGTTAATTCTAACAAAAATTCACGCTCCACAGAGCGTTATTTCTCAGAGGTTGCTCTTTTAAAGCTCAGGATAATCGATGGAGATCTCAGTTGTGTTGCTTTTAAATATCCAATATCCACATTTCCATTTGCTCTCCATTGAACCTCATGGCTGACTGGGAGAGATATCTGAGACATTAAAGAGAAGAAGTGAAGTCATGTGGTCTGAACACTCTGAGGAGCTCCATCACACATTACATGCAGCATAACAGACGAGAGCAACATGTTAGATGCAGCGCCAGCAGGGCAGCTGATGGCTGAGGAACAGTTCCTGTACAGGAAGCAGTGAGGCCAGATTCAAGGAGACAGAAACAATCCTTCTGCTTCACAGATTCACAGAGACGCAAACATTAAAACTGCTTGAAAACAGCCACTGTTTCCTGATGGCGGCTCAGATCCAGACAGACTCTTGATTTCCGCTAGACTGGACGACGTTTTGACCCAGTTTGTTCACCTCCGTCTTGTTCTTGAGGAGCATTAGCTGTAAATGGAGCGGGCGGCGTTTTATTGGCCTCTGAATTTGGTATGGGTGTACGAGGGGAGGGAGTGTCGTGTCTAGGCTGGGTTTCATTGAGCAGGATGGTTAGATTTTCCATTTGGCTGTTTTGCTTTTGGTGCCAAATTGAGCCTCTGTTACTTGATGTATGATTGTCATTTAGGATGTTGATTCTTTGAAGATGAGCCCAGTTTCTCTTTCCAAGTTCTCACCAAATTTTGCCATGTAATTTCATCCAGAATGCCCAGAATCACCTTTGCTAACAAAGACGGCAGCGTTTCTGTGCCTTCAGTTTCAGGCCGTCCCGTGTAGCTGAACCGTGCTGCACACAGTAGACATCACTCCAGTAGTTTTCAGCATTTACTCCTCATAATATTAAAGCATTGTTTGGTCCGCCTGTTAAAAGCCTCAACGCATGTACTGACTCTGTGCATTATTGATGCCCATCTCATATAGGCACAGTGTCGTGTGTACAGTGCAGTAAACAT
>JAZGTI010018833.1:0-11415 GCA_036877585.1 Botia kubotai
GGAAAGTGGGCATAAGGGCCCACATGCAGGTTTGGTGATGGAGACTGCACCCTTTAAGAGGTCACAGGAAGCTAAAACTTTCTGCTAATCTAGAATTCTTGATCATTTCATACATTTGTGTAAACCTGTTGTCTTCTAATGCATCTTTTAATTTAAAAACAAGGACGCTACAGTAAATGATAGTGGTGAAAAAGTGTAATGATTAATGATATGTATCCACGTATCAATATATTGGCTGTCAATTTAAATCATAATAGCGCGTTATGTATTTAAGAATACGACACTAACACAGGGGGTGGTGGTTACCTCTCCTGGGCTGTGCTTTCCTTGTCTGTCCAGGGTGGAGGAGGTGGAATGGAGGGTCTCATAGGATATCATGTCTGGACGCTCTATATCATAAATAGCCTTGACTCTGGGGATGGCTGCTAGGTCCTTGTAATCAATAATCTCATTGTCTACTTTTGCCTGGAGGAGGGAGGGGATGAGGGGAAACACAGGTGGAGAGACACAAGGACAAAAGGTGTTGATGAGGAAGAGGTCAGGCCACTGGTCAAAGGTCATCCACATCACATCCAACCAGAGCTACAGGTCATCGCAAAGGTCGGCACAAGGGTTAAAAATACACTGAGGAAAGATGAACTACAGATTATGTAAATGTAGTTCTTGGAGGTCCAAAATTATTACTTTCCAAGCATCAAATGCAGCATAAGATAATCTTTGGCAAGTTACTCACAATTTGGCTGTTACCTTTTTTAGGGACATCAGCACAGATTAATGACTGGTAAATTTTCTTAATTTATCTGACACCATTGCCAGTTGTTTTCACCATTTTGGACCCTTTTCTGAGGTAAAAATTTTACCTGTTTCACATCTGATTAATTATCTGTCAGTGTTTATTACTGATGAATAATTCCCATTTTTATACTGTAAATATAACTATTTACTAATTAATATTTTTAATATCACACAGTAGATTTTTACCTCAGAGCTATCTGGACAGATTTGGCCCTGTGATCTCAAATTTCATATAATCTCATATTTGTGTAATTAAATGCAATACTGAGGATGCTACAGGAGAGCTGCAGGTGTCAAATACAAGGCAGATAAGAGACAGAAAATGATTCAATATCCTGTTTCTTTTCCTGCCTGTACTGGAGTTGGTTTATAGTGTGATTCTGACACTATAATGACTGGGGTGCTGAAGGGTGGGACTCACATAGATTGTATGACCTGGAGATCCAGGAATGCTTGAGCCTGGTCTCGAAGAGATACTCTCAGACGATGTTCTTGTGGGCTGCGGGAGAAGGAGATGTTGTGTTAGCAATAAGCTGAAAATGAGCACACATACTGCACACGTGCGTATTACAAAACACGCTTATGGGCTCTGTCCCAAATGGCACCTCTCTGCCTTTGTGGTCCTAATGGACTGTTGGGTAGTGGACACCTAAGATCTTATGGATGCAAAACTGCATGTCTGCATCAAGTGCACCATTTAGGACAGGGCTGAAGATGCTAGTGGCCTTCAGGATGTGGAATGCTTAGCAAGATTTCCAGCCCATATTCTCTGATACGCCAATGCAACCACATAGGCAAGCCTTCCCATAATGCACTCTGTTCCATTCCGTACAATCAATGCAAGCCAGTGCAGCCAACCCCTCAGATATGACTCTGGTTTAAAATACCCAAAAACTGGAGACCCTTTAGGATCATTATTTTGTAAATGACGCTAAAGGGCCAGAGCTCATATCCGAGACCTTTCTGCATGTCGAGTCAAACAACCATCATTCCTGTAATGGTAAATGGAGCCCTGGAGGGCTTGAGCTACATGCCTGCAGCCGTGCAGCGAAATGATTCACACACAGGCTGTTATTGTAAAGGGCGGGGCATGAGGATTTTGCCCTCTGCTGGTGGGTGACTATAAGTGCACAAGCTGCAAGACACACTCAGAGCTCCCCTGCTCTGCTGCCAGAAGCAGAATACAGTACCTGCCTTTCTGATTGGTGCAGAGAGGTTACTGAGGGTGGGAGGGGCTAAAAAAGGGAGGAAAAGGCATAACAGGATATGACATCATACTCAATAAAACACTGTGACATCATACACCTCAGCAAAACCCAGCCAGTGCTCATCTAACTCTACTGTTTGGCAAATGAAACATCTATAGTCACCTACACAATTTCCCGTGCATGCGGGTCAGATCCTGAGTTTTGGCTTTGTGATACATGAGATTAGGTTTTATGTGAAATGTCTTTGATCTAGGGATTATAACACAGCTATGAGGAGGGTCACCTTGCAGCTAACTTGCAGAAGGACAGAGCAAGCGTATGCTTATTGTGTATGCGTGCTGCTGGCCACTCTTGCTAAAGGTGGGGAGGTTGGGTAATCAGTTAACTAACATTAGTTCTTAACTCCGGTCCTGGGCACCCACAGCACTCCACGTTTTGTATGTCCCCCTAATTTGAAACACCTGATTAAAATGAACAGCTCGTTAGCAGAGAGATCCACAAACTGAACGTCACATAAGAGAGGCAACGAAAACGTGCAGTGCAGTGGGCTCCCAGGACCGGAGTTGAGAACCACCAAACTAACATGAAAATAAAAACACAGCAGCTCAGTCTTGCTTTAAAGTAAAGCAGGACAGTAGGAGGAAGTTGAATTAGCTGGAAGCATTGCAATCTGGAGGAAGTGCAGAGCAGAAGACTCCAAACCTCACGGCTGCCCAGGGGACGCCGGCCCAGCCGAGAGCCACCTGGGCCCCGACTCTGTATCTGAGACTGTGGGTAAAAGATATCAAACGGACTGGGTTTCCCTTTAGGATGCTGCCAAGCTGCCTAAGGAGGAGAATCATAACAGAATGGACAAACCACACTGACAAACACACACACATTCTCTTTGCGCCTCAGCAAAACACCTGAGCTTGAATACAAATCGAACCTCTGAAAACAACTTTGGAGTCACTGGGGGAAGTTTTGAGATGACATGGGCTTTGAAAGCATTTTAGAAATGTCTCTGAGGGTTTTGTGGACCGTTGTTTCTGGGATTCAGATGTTGTTTCTGGGAACAGTTCAGCTTAATGAGGGAGGAGTTTGGTAAAGTGTTCCAGAGACTGACAGGGCTGGTAAGACTGACAGACTGACAGGAAGTTTTCAAACAGACACTCACTCTGTACTTCTCTTCCACTCTGCTGTTGTTCTTACAGTCTGGATGCCACACTGTAGAACCTGAGAGAAAAATGAAGACAGAATTAGTGGGTTGAATTGTTCAGAAACTTTTTCCCTCTAAAAGAGTCTCGAAAAGTTTCGATATAATTCTTACACACAGGAAGAAATAATTTGAACCAGCTTTTCTGACACTAAGACAAGAAAACACATTCAAAGTTTTGCCTAGCTTAACCATCTACCGGTTAACAAAGTTAATGTAAAAACTAATCAAACATATATTTTATATACTTTTTAGCATTTTATTACTACTGAACTCTTTTTTTAAAACCTTTGTCATGAAAAATGGCAGCCAAGCTTTAGTCCTCTTCACCAAATCTTAATATTAATACTAAATGTTCACATACAGTATACACTCACCCTGCAGGTACATCTCCTCTCCCTCCGTGAACATCTGATTGCACCTGCTGCATCGTGCACAGCTGGGATGGTAGTGCTTATCTCCTGCCTGTGAGGGTCAAAGGTCAACATGCAGAGGTCAAGAGCTTTAGAAGAACAAGACAAAACACATTTTACACAGAGCAGAGCACAACATTGCTGAAACAGACTGAAATATACGTTTTTTAACATCTGTGACAAAGTATAATGGCCTGTAGGAAGACAGAACAGCTGTGCTGTCACTTCGCTTCGCTTCACTTCTTCTAAAAGAGGGCTCCCTGTTCTTCTTTTCCTCCCTTATTCTGTTCTGCATCACTTCATGTTTGCGTTTTCAGTGAATGAACCTCTGGTAAGATCTGCACAATCACTGTTTGCACACTATCATCTTCCCCCGCCTCAGAAACACACCCTTCTGACCGCCGGATGTTTCCGTGGTCAAGGGTGGTCAAGAGAACAACATATAAATGCACACGCAAGTGCTAGCCCAGCAGTTGTCAACTGGTTCTGTTTCAAGACCCATATTTTACTGGGTGACCCAAAACGGTACAAAAATTGGGCAATTTTGGGCAAGAAGATTCAAACCTGCCTCACCCAGCTCCACACACAATGTCTCATGTAAAAAGCAGGTGCGCTTACCACTACCCTATGGCTTATCCACTACCCTATGGCTTATCCACCAGCAGCTCTACTGGGTAGGTCTATGAGCTATAAGACACGACTGTCTTATCTCTGTAAACAGAAAGAATTAGACCCTATATAATGTGTATGTGCTGAGGAGCATTTGTAGCATGTTCTATCATTTAAACTCATCCACAGAAAATAACGTGGCAACTTGCAATTTTATGTTTCAAACAGAGATGGCGATAGAGAGGCAACGGTTGCGGGTTGCAGTTTTAAGTCATTTTTGACCAAGAGCAGAAAAATCAGTTGATCTTGTCACATGGGGACTTCAGGGTAAGATTTAGAGGTGACAGATCTCACACAACAAGACACGACAGCGTATGGTTGTGTATGTTTGAGATCCACACTTTTGGACATGTAGCACACAGCTGCGAGACGATTTCATCATTTAGCTTGAAATCCCTCCTTTAAAACCTCTTCAACCGTCTCTATCTGGAGGCCATGTTTTGTCTCCTTGGCATTTTTATTCTTTCCATAAACATCTTTGAATTGCACTTTTAATTTTCACTTCTCTCTGTATTGTCCTTCTTCCTTCTTAAAGACACACTGCAGTCCAAAAGTTTTCTCCTCTGCTCTGTGACATGTTTATATTGAACATTTTCATGGGAGCTGCTCGTGCTGGATGATTGATCAGATAAATCATGGAAGAACAGCTTTATGTAACGTATATACTAAATGTAAAGTATATGAAGTATATAAAGTATATGTATGTAAAGTATATGTAAAGTATATAAAGTAAAAAGTAAGTATGTACTTTACATTTCATTCATATAGTGCATGTATAATTACAAACTATTATATTTACATGCCCTCTATATTGCACACAAAATATATTGTCAGAAGGTTAATAAATGAATAAATCTGATATAGTTTTCAGCTATTGTCCAGCTCTGAAAGCTACACTGCAGCTGAGAACACAGAACCTAAAGCTTTGTGTATCTATTTTCAGGTGGAGCGTTCATACAGGCACACAGTTCAATTGTTTTGCTGTTCCTCTATCAGCTGGAGCTCTGAGCGTGGAGCAGGGAGTCGCCCGTTTGGCTCCACTGCAGGGGAAACATCCCATCGTCCACTGCTGTCTTGAACTATGAGGCAATGCTGCTGAAACGCATGATTTCACACAGATGTGACCCCTCGGCTCCCGGGGCCCCCTCGCTATGGCAACAAAATCCTGCAACAGTTTCCAGTACACAAACCCCGGTGACAACATGTCCTCTGTAGAACAAGGAGACAGCCATCGTTTCATTTCTTATTGCGCCACAAGAAGCCAACACAGAACACAAAGAACGACCAGCTAACTGTGAGGAACAGAGGCCAAGAACAGTCTGCGTCTGTGCCTCAGCCCAGATGGAGGGGTGTGGACCGAAGACAGCGCCAGAGAGACAGAGGGAGATGGTTAAAGAAAAAACTGTGAGAAGGAATGACGACTGAAGGATGCAAAGGGGAATGAAAAGAATGCGAGATAAAAACGAGAAGATAGATCATATTTACATTAATGTCCCCACCAGGCTGGTGTTTCTAGTTTAATCAGCAGGACTGCTTCAGTCAAACAGCTTCAGCAGAAAGCTTAAACCAGCCCAGAAAATGGTTTGCTAATTTAAGTTATTTTAAGATGGATTTGCGGGTGTCCTAGCCTGGCCAAGCTGGTGTTCACCTGGTTTAGGCTTACCAGACAACTGGTCTCCAAGCCTGACCAGCTTACAAGTGCCTATTAAGTGAAAAACCCATCAAACAAGACACAGCACTGTCTTTATTCTTGTGTAGCCTTGCCAGTCTACAAATCAGTGAGTAAAGAACCAGCCAGAAACATCCAACAAAGTTAGAACAAAACAGAACAAAATGCAACAATCACACAACAGATAAACAGACAGACCACATGCTGGATTTGTGTTTGAATGTGTGTGTGTGTGTTTGTGTGTGTGGTAAGATATGCAGGTCCAGCTGGTGTGACTGACTTGGCATTTCTGGATGGTATTGTTAGACACTCATTGGTGGGGTTTAATGGGAGAGAAAATTCAGTGATGTTAAATAACTTATCCACGGTTGACATATAGAAGCTGACAGCACAGAATACACGCACAAGAAGAACAGTGCACTCAAAATAAAAACACTGCCATTATTTACTCAAGCAGTTCCAAACCCATATGCTTTTTACGGTACCAGTATTGTGATCATGTACGGCTGTTAGGGGCTTTAGCTGTATGGAAAAGAACAAGTTTGTGAATAACTTCAGCAACTAAACAATGACTGAATTTTAAAGTAAACAATTCTTTTAACGTAAGTGTGTGTGTCTGCTGTTTTCAACCTAAATATTTAGAAGAACTCAGAAAACTTACTTCTAACTCAAAGTCTTAAGTCTGGTCACAACCAAACTTGAAGTTTACTACAATACCAGCATTCCACAGCAGCGGTTACAAGCTTCTTTCCTTCACCCTCAAATCTGATTGGCTGGTTTGGCATGAGAGAGATGCCATCTGCAGACCAGGGGCATCTGTTGCTTTAAACACTAGATCAAAATTCTATGTGTATCTGCTTGGATTTATACAGACACTCCAGCGGCTTTGATCTCCTGCGGTCACGCATACATAAGATTCCAGTGCACTTCCCTTTACCATCTGTAGCTGCGCAGATTCCCATAAATACAGCTTGTCTATCTGAAAGTATAAGTGTAAACTGAGACTACACATGCAGTAATATGACGCAGCATTGGTCTTTGTCTTTGGCACTAACTGATAAACTGTTGACAGGTCGGTATAATCATGAAGATAAAGCTTGACCGTGATTACCGAAACACCAAAGAAAATCTTCACACTCTGTTGATAAACAGCGTCCACATGCTTATATTGTGCAGAATCACATCCAGCTGAATGTCTCTTTCTCCTCAAGACCAAAACAAACACCTTGACAGAACTGCAGAAATGTGTGTCAAATGCTTTCAAACAAAAATGCATGTCAGATGAGAAGGAATCGTACCATTACTATAGAAACGATTACGTTACAATTAACTTATATTCATATAAAACCTTGGCTTTACCTTTGGCAGGCTACTCGTGTGGCACCCCAGACCTGCGGCCTTGTGGTAAAATCCGTTTATCCCTTTAATTTACACTCTCGTTCTCTTACGAGAGTATTCCTGCATTTCCCTCAATTCTTCAAGTCTTCCAGTCTGACTTTTCTTAAGAACTTTCTAAGATTTCCACCCCCAACCCACCTCTCTGCTCTCTCACCCTATTAGAGTGCCCCAGCCTCAAAGGGGCCGTCCCATGTACAACAGCTGGGGCGGGTCCTTGGAATCTGTCTAGAATTGATGGTTCTCATTCTTTGCTCTGTTCCCAGTGGGCCAGTGTCTGTTCTCAAATGTTTGAAGAATTAAGCATGCATGTTCGTCCAGCAGTAACATGGGATGTTGCATGACATGTGGGACGCGATTTGTGTGGATATATTTATTTGTTGCTTAATGCCACAGCATCCAAGACTATATTCATGGCAGGAACCACTTAATCTACATACATATATTAATCTACATACATATATACTGTATATATATATATATATATATATATATTATATATGAGCATTAGAACATTAAAAATGCTCTACTACGTTGAGCACCTAGTTACGGCAAGAACATTTTTGATAACTTTAAGAGAATTGCCAACATTATGAGAACTGTCTCCTGTGTGCGTATATATGTGCGTATGCATCGAGTCAGACTAACGAGAACCCTCGTGGGGATCCAGTCGCAGATGTTTAGTGGGAGCGGATGTGTACGAATCTGGAACATCGACACACACAGAGATGCCTATAAAATCCTGAACTGAAAATACCTCAAGGGATCAGCTTGAGGATTTAGTATTTCAATTGTTTCTTCTTGAAACTTCTTGAGAAGTTTTCTGACTTGTGCCCTACAAAAACACTTCGGTCAGCTAACAAGCTTCAGAAAAGATCTCAAACATGTCTCAAACTGTGTCTCAACCGAGAAACCAAAAATCAAGAGATTAGAGAATGATGAAGGAGCAACCTCAGATGACTTTCCTTTAGATGACTCAACATACATTATACATCAATTTGCTAGACACCTTATTAATAAAATAGGTCTACAGCTGCCTTGGGAAATCTCATTCATCAGACCCAAATTAAAGCTCTGTTCCAAAACCCTGTGAGCCTCCTTGTTGTCTACTGCCTACATGGGCAGAAAAACACAGCACATTTAAATATTGGGCAAAAGTCAATTTTACTGTTTGGTAGTGAATGAATTTTAAATATATTTGTGGTCAACTTTTCCCTCGCTTCAACCTCGAACAGATTTTTACAGAGCTTGTTGCAATGCATTGTGGGATTTCTTTATAGAATATATGCAATGCCATTTTACAAATATACAAACAGTATCTTAATTAATAATTATGCTGCCCACCTTTTGGATCAGTCAACATGTCGGAAGCGCATCTGCCTGCCTATGTAGGGAGCACACTAGGTTTTGAAACAAACCCAGTATAACAAATTTGTCATTCACCTCCAAAACTTTCCCTGTGATATACTGATGACAGGCTTCACACTGGACACCAAAATGGATCTGGTAGTCTTTCTCACAGTATGGAGCACCATCCCTACGGAAAATAACAGGACAGAGAGAGAGAGAGAGAGAGAGACAGACGGAGAGAGATTTATGTTTCTGTGTTTTAATTGCCTTGTATTTCACCTCAATGAAATCAGGATAAGAACAAGAATTAAATGCTATTAGAAAACAGGACAGGTGAGACATTATAGAGGGGAATTATATAGAGAAAGAGAGAGAGGCGTGAGATGGAAGAGATAAAAGATAATGAAGGCATAGCTCACTTGCTGATGTACTCTCCACTCAGCACCTTTCCACACGCTTTACACTTGAAGCAGCCGAGATGCCACTGGCTATCCAAGGCCAGGAGAGCTTGACCGTTCTTTATATCCCTGCCACATCCTGCACAGTCTGCAAGAGAACACACAGCAGTCAGCCTGATCACACACACACACACCTGCCTGTATCGCCAATTAAAAAGTTATGACTGGGCTCATGAAGTCATAAGAATGAGTGTGATGGATTCACACAAGCAGCACTGTATGTCCCATAATACACTTCATTCTATTCAGGGTGGGTTTTTAATTAGGGGGGCCATTTTTACCTGCCTAAATTTTGCACCCCTCTGCCAGGATGCTCTTAAAGGCAGGGTAAGCGATCTTTTTCTACTCACATCCTGATAGAAATCACCCAGTAATGTGGTATAAGTACATTTTTACATCTATCATATCTTCTGTGAAAGCGCAGGACCACTAAATGTTCGTCCAATCCGTTCGAAGTGAATGCAACGGTAGGATGTCCTACATGTCTGTCAAACTATGTAACTGCATACCCCGTAAAGGAGGTGTGGCTTCGAGCTGAACACTTTAAACAGAGGGTGGGTTCATATGCTTTCAAAGCTACAATGCTATTGCTAGCATCTTCCATGTTACTGCCTACCCTACCTTTAATATTGACATAAACAGCCTATCTATTTATTTAGTTTTTTTACTATTTTTTTCATTGAAATTCAAAGCCTTAGATAACAAAATATCAAACAAATATTAAGTGGAATTAATGAACCTTTTATCAGAACTAACTTTTCCTAGCCACTCTGCAATTACTTTTAAGCGTATGGTTTCGAAGTATACACAAGCCCCAACACGTGTAAAGAATTTCCCCACAGGTGCACCAACCACTCCATCCACTAGGTGGAAGTATGAAGCAACAGAAAACATCTTTCAGGTTTAAGAGAGGCCTGTTGATCTACAGTATACACCACAGATTAAACTACAGTATGTGGTTTTCAAACACAGAATGCCCATCTAATTCATGGACACTGTACCTTTAAATAATGTTCTAAAGTAAATAATGATAACATCATTTCATCATCTGTTGACATAAAGCATCACTAAGGACCGACCGGCATGCTACCATGCGATACTGTAGGACCGTCTCAGAGCATCCTGCCCCCACAAATGGAGCTTTCTCCCGGAGGAACCTTAGGGAATTTCGTTTTTACATGTGTAATGTGTGTAAAAGGTTCAGCGCTAAAAATAGCTCAGGGTTGTCATCTTCTATTTACGTTCCTTGGCCGAGATCCCAAAAGGTTTTTTAAAAAGCAGGGACGGATGAGCAGGGGCGGGGAGGTCCCAGACGCTGCTGATGTCGCTCGGGGCGCGATCGCAAACATTGACAGTGAGGAGAAGATATGATGCATTGCGCCGCATCTCGCACTCTAATGCATCATTTAGACTTCAACCTCTCTCTGCACTGTGTGCGCGCAACAGACCCGCAGAGACAGAGAGCACTGGTGTGCGTGTAGACAAGAAGAATCACAAGCGAGATCTCCTTTTTTGCTCAGTTGTGTCTCGTACACAGCAATGAGCAGAAATTGAGCCTTCTCAGATGTTTCTGCCTGAGAATCACGTTTCTCACACATGTCTCCTGCAGAGTTTCAAAAGAGATGTCAACAGCGCTTACATATGTCAAGATTTTACCTTTACCTTAATAAAGGAACTCATTTCTCACTAAATTCTTCCAAAAGAACTATTTGTATAGCTAGGCTATATACATTTATCATATAGAACCTTACTGTATACTTACTGTATGTCAAGAATCATCTCCATTGTGATCTATTTGTCTTCAGCATGTTTTAAAGAAACATCTGAAATAACATTAATACTTGAAACATAACTCTGTTTATAGCTCTAATGCTGAGCTATAAAACACAAGCGTAAAACAATAACATTTTCCTGCAGGCTTGTGTGTGAAAATGGAAAAAGAACTTTCACAGAGACCTGTGTTGTATCCAGTTATAATGAGGTTTATCTAAACCATCAAACTCTGGGCTAGTTTCTGAAAAATAGTTTCTCTGCTAAATCTCTGAAAGTGTCGTGCAGTTAAAGCTTTATGGAGCTGGCCAAAGCAGCAATACTGTCATGGCTCGTACAATTACCGCCTTCCAAAAACAAAGCACTTATCTGAGCTAAAGACTTTCACCGGCCTCCATCATTTCCTGGAGCTCATGAATGACAAATTATCAGCCAAGCATGACACAAAGAGATACTCAGTGGGGCTCTTTAATGAGATGGTGTGTGTGTGTGT
>JAZGTI010018834.1:0-11414 GCA_036877585.1 Botia kubotai
GAGAGATAATGTGACTATGGTATCAGTCTAAGTCAGCAGAACAACAATTCAAAGTAAATACACTAAACCACACGTGCAAGATCAATGAAACTACAATATGTTTTAAACTGCCCTTGAACTGTGAGGGCCACTGCAGTTAGTCAAAGCTCCTTTTCTTTTAAACTCTGATCTACACCATGTGAAGGTGGTCACGTTTAATTGAAATTCACAGCCATAGCGACGTGTTGCGAGGCAGTAGGTGAGACAAGGAATGGAGTAGAATCAGCCTAATCCATCAATACATTCTCCAGCACCTGCTCCTTTATCTCTGTGCTTACCTCCCTCCAGGAGTTTAGGATTAATCACTAGCCAAAAACCCAATTTGCTTAATTCCATAAAATACAAGCAATTAGACAAGCGATGCCACTGTGATGAATTCACCGTCTATTTCCTGCCCTCCTCGCAGCACCTCGAGCCTCACAGACCCACAATTTAGAGGGCAGAAGACAGGCAGGAGGTAAAAGAGCAGTGAGCAAACGAGCTAAAACGGGCACAAAAATGCTGTTGTGTGTCATCTCAACTCACTCATTAGCTTGTTAAAGGGTGTTTTCTCAACTACTGTAAAACATCTGTTGTGTAAGAATCAGTTTAATTTCCGCACAACAAACAATATAAACAAGAAAACAAGCAATATATCACTTTCAAACAGGATGTATTTTGGATATTATTCGCCAGTGCTGTATGCATTAACTAGTGAGTTAAAACAGTGCTATGGAAATGTAATTTCTGGAAAGGCTTGTGACCACATAAGAGCTGTAACCTTGAAACACTTGGATACCAAGAAATGTTGCGACTTCACAATAAACTTTAACTAAAACACTTGGAGTAAACCAACATGGGAGTAAAACCAAAGACCCTCCCCATGATAAGACTGCAAATTCCAGTCAAAAATACCTAACGGCCCTGAATCCCACCAGAGACCAAAGGCTGTCATGGCTGAATGAAAGTCAATAGAGCAGATACCTTTGGAAAAAACTTCTTGTCCTATAAATTAATTGCCCCGCCGCTTATCTTCAACCTGTTTGCCGTCACAATAATTTCGAAGCTATTAAATGCCTGCTTTTAAAAATACCTCTTTTATAAGGTAAGACAAAACAATAGAGAATGTTGTGAGACATTGGAATTGTTTATGGTTTCTATTGGTTTAAATTGATGTTTTGAGGGAGAAAACTATTAAAACAATTAGTATAGACATTCAAATAGACATTTTCCAGTACATAACAGATAATTTTACCAGCAGAATAAGAATTGCGCAGAATTGACTGCGCTGACTGCACGCAACATGCTGTTGTGGCTGATGAGTGAGGGAAACGCGTGCTCCATTGTAATGTATTGAGGTAAAGATCGAATGCAGCTTTATAAAGAGCACATTCCTGAGATGCACATCTTTGTGGCGGTCCTGCTGTTACCATAGCGACGCACAAACTGCCCGTCCTTTCAGACGGCATGCATCATTCTCCTCTCTCAGGGACAGATATGCAGCCATCGAAGGGATTACCTTTATCAAAATATCCATAAAATGTGCTTTATCTAATCTCCAGGCGCCACAGATGCACAACAAATAAACACGGGTGAGTAGAGCCAACTCACAAAATGTCCGCCAGCTGAAATTCCATCGCAATTCCCTATAGCCACTGCACAACCTTCAATACAAAGTTACCACAAATACATATACACTGAAAATACAGATGTTTTTGTTCTGTTTTATGCTGTGACAGCTCAGCACAGCAAACGCGACTGAGTGGAATCTCTTTGAATCAGACACCTGATATGCCCTCATACAACCAATTAAAAGCAACTGGAAACAGCATTCACAGGCCATTTTCGTTCCCTTAAAGGATGTAAATGCTAAACGAATAAATGTAAAGTTACATTTGTAACTGAACAATTTTATGAATAAAACACTCATTTAAAGTGAAAGGGCAAAATGTTCCCAGAAAAAGTCAATGTGGCCAATGTAGCCTGAGTCTATTACAAAATGAAGAGCTTCGCAAAGGGTACGTTACAAACAGACCGACAGATTGGTGACTGAGGCATGTGGCAAACTGCCTGTTTTGTAGCACTGGGTTACGTTTGTAAGACCCTTCTGAATCGCCTTCTAACCTACTAAAAAAAGTCCTTTTAACCTACTAGACTCAAATAAACGTTGGTTTCACTGTGAACAGACCTCTTCAAGAGCTGAAATGGAGTGAGGTACAGCATTGCTGAGAGGAACAATACAGAAAAGTGCTTTACAAATGTTCAGCCTGAATTTACTGGGCTGTGAACAGCTTTGTGTTAAAGTCTGAGTACAGTACAGCTCTACTCATACAATGCTCTGTAGCAGTGGCAAGTTCCGGTCGATGATAACAGAACCCTTTGAGGAAAACCGGCCCCCAAAGTGCAAAACATGACAGTGAACGTGATTATGATTATAAATGTGATTTCTGAAAAAATGCATTCTGGTTTTAGTGTGCATGATTCACCAATGCATATTATTTATTTATTTTTTGCCCAAAGTCTTCTCATTTTTCAGCCCCTCTCTCTCTAGATATTCCATTTTATTTCAAAATTCTGCACGTTGCGGAAACAAAATGGCTTGTGAATGCTGTTTCCAGTTGCCTTTAACTGGTTGTTTAAGGGCACATCAGGTGTCTGATTCTGATAGATCCCACTCAGTCGCGTTTGCTGTGCTGAGCTGTCACAACATAAAACAGAACAAAAACATGTATTTTTAGCCTTGTAAACCAGTTTTCTGTTCAATAATATACATCATGTAAAACGGGCCACAGCAAACACCCTTTAAAACGATTAGCATGCTAATTTCACCAAACGCAGGTTCATCAAAGCTGTATTTGAATGCTAAACCTCCTTTTCACCAGATTTGGCACAGCACCTTTAGCTCAGCTCCCACTTTACATAATGACTCACACATACATGTATTCCTCTTACCGCTAAATGTCCCTGTCATTAAGTCACATTTTCTCTGCTAGGTACCTTCCACTAACTGCATAGCCATGAAATTCTTAACATCTCAGAGGAAGTGAATGAGAGCCATTTAAACGCATGAGTCATCTATAGGATGGCGTGTTTCTGGCTGCATGTATATATGTTTAAAGACCACAAGCTGATGACTGATGAGTTTAAAAGAAGTGGCTCTTCACTGCACTGTCAGCCAACAGTCATTTTGTTGTGCAAAAGGACGACCGCTTAGCACTCGCACACATTTAGTTAATGGACCACTACAGGCCCAAGGCCCATGAAATGAATACTGCTCATAATTCAGTTACTGTCCTACAGTAGCATTTTCACCTGCTAAGAAAACCCAAAATGGCTCTGTTAAAAAAACCTGAGGGCTTGAGAATTTCCACATTACATTAAAATGAAGTTAAACTAATGTTGTTTCTGAAGGCGTCTGATATTTTCCAGGATTTCTTCCCCTTGTGGTGCATTTATGATATAATTTGAATGTTAGTGATCATTTAGTTTAATAAGCATTTTTTCCACTGATCTTTAAACCGGCAGACTATCCATCCACCTATCCATACACCAATTCCATATACTCATTATAATGCATGCAGGGCCACTGCTAGATATCACTGGGCAAAATAGCTCCAAACAATAAGAGCAATCTCAGTGCGAGAGGATTTAGAAAGATTTGAGGAAGATAAAAAACATCCAACTCCTGCCGTAAGTTCAAAACCTTAATTTAAACACGCTGAAAACGATCCTCAGTGGCCATGAGAACTCTTTACTGTCTAAATGGATTTCTGAAGTGTAATAAATGCTGTAAAACCTTTGTGAGTCCGACAGCTTTTCTGTAAGTTTATCATAAAAAAACTTGCTGTTTATTAGCAGCACTGTTGATGTTTCTAAAGCTGAAGAAGTGATGAGGTGGATGGCAATGTGGAGACGTCAGCTGTATAAAGTGGGCAAGGTGAAGTTCTGCGCGGTCGCTACATACCTCATCATCTAAGAGTCAAAAGCACAAGGCTGAACTACGTCCTTTTCACGTGCGCCTTTGTTTTGATTCGCCTCTCACCACATCAGAACAAAAAACAGCCCACCCACACGCCGAACGATCTCTGCTCCTGACTGAATGAGTGTTAAAAGATATGCTGAAAGATATATTGCTTTTCAAAAGATGCTGATTTCCGAGGTTCATTACATGATTGGCTGCATGGGGGCTGCTTTTCTGCGCTTCATTCTAAACCATTCACCTGCCAGAAAGCACAACCTCTCTTCATTAATTCTCTGTGCCGCACCAACAACCTTGGGAATTATGTGTTGAGTACATTAAGACCTCCGACAAAACGTCATTTCAGTCTTTAAATGTGACCCTAAACTAAGAAAGTTTCTCTCAGATGTACCTAATGACACTAATGTGATGAGTGTTCTCTCACTATAGAGATCTGCATGTTCTTAAAGGGATAGTTCACCCCAAAATAAAAATTCTTCCATCGTTTACTCATGTCATTTTAAATGACTCTAAGGAACCAAACAACAGTGGTAACCATTGACTTCCATTGTATGGGCACAAAACCACTGGGACATTTCTCAGAATATCTACTTTTGTGTCTGATGAGGAAAGATTGTCATATACAGTGCGTTCAGAAAGTATTCAGACCCCCTTTAATGTTTTTCAAGTTTGGTATGTTGCAGTTGATACTACAATCGTTTACATTCATTTTCGTTCTCAATAATCTACACTTAGTGCATTTATATTTACACATTTGCAGCCATTTTCATCCAAAGCGACTTACAGTTCATTCAAGTTATACATTTTGTCAGTGCATGTGCTCCCTGGGAATCGAACCCACCAGCTTTGCGTTGCTAACGCTCTACCAACTGAGCTACAGTAACACTATGGGGTACTGAGAAAGGAATCACATGAGGGTGAGTGACTTACATAAATGTAACCAAAAGCCTCTTTTTCTAGTACAGTATGTTTGGCAGATTGTACAGAAACCATAGCATATATACAGTGCATCTCCATCATGCCTACTTGATGTGGGGGTTTTCAACAGTTGTTGTCAGTTTTAAAGTGTATTGTATGGATGTCTGTAAATGACCCTACAACATTTAAAGCTGGATGTCTGAACAACATTCTGGATGTTTGTGTAATGTGTATGTTATAGATTATATATAAATCTGCTCAGGAATTAATGATGACAAACCACTGAATTCATGAAAACAAATGCATGATGGTAATGCAGCTAGGGGCTCGCTCATTTTTCTGGTTCTTTATGAGTAATGAGTTACAGGGCCTTGCTCAAAGGGGGGCACATAGTCATAGAGGCCCACATGAGGTACAAGGGCCTTTGCTGAGGAAATGTACACAGAACAGAACACAACAACAAAAGGTTTGGTTTGTTTTCCGTGGATTTGACGATGTAAATTGATTTCCGTATGAACATGTACCGCACATATGAAACAGTTATAAAATACTGTTTGCAGCAATAACAAAAACAAAGCAGCTCATATCTCATATCCTGAAATTCAAATTGCTCCAGGGAAGCGTGTAAACAAGTTAGTGCTGTAATTCATCACAGTGAGTCAATGTTTTCATTTCATCTGCATTTCGGGGTCAAAGTGAGAGGTGAGACTCAAGTGGGCGACCTGATGAGAGATCTGATTAGCCTGAGGTCCCCCTCCCATCCCAGTTAAATTAGTGTGACTAAGATCTCCGTCAAGAAACCTGATGGTGTAAACATGTCCGTGGATTCCATGTGGAGCGCTGCCAGCAGAGCTAAGCGGGACATAGAGAGTGGCTGGTTACCATGGCAATAGGCCGTATCTGAAGTGGCGTTTCATTTGAATGGTACCTTAGGGTACATCACAGCCAGCAAGTGCATAAAGACAAGAGAGGGAGAGAGATAAAAACTGGAGAGGTGATTATTTGTCTTTATGTGTCCTTGTCTTTTAATTAAATTAATTATTCTCGTTATTTACTTTATCAATTATTTTCTCTCAGTCATGCACTCAACAGCCACTTGAAGCCCTTCAGTAAAGCATTCCTACCAATACAATCAGCTGTCATTTCCACCTACATGTCTCTGCATTGATAAACAATATGAATGAAAATATATACTTACTTATATACTTAAAAAGTGTTCCAATAAAAATACTTAAAACATGTAACATACATTTACATAAGATGCAAAACTGCTTAAGAGACTGAGACTTGTTTTTTTTTAAATGTATCATATTGTTTTTATTTTACCCACCAACTGTACAATTTTACCATTTTGCCAATGGTTTAAATCATACAATCGCTTGTGCTTAAAACAAGCACAAATATTTGCCAACGGCTGAGAAAATTCTATAAACAAGAAAACAAGGTCTAGAATTTATTTATTGTTTATTTTGCAATGCACACGGGACAATTAAGGCTAAACTAAATGTTATTAATAATAAATAAATATTTTAGTGTACTGAGTTTTTTCTCCATGCAAGTGTGAGAAAGGAAAAAACATTAAAACGTTGCATTGCTTACAGTTCAAAAGTTATTCAAAAGTTATTAAACTTTGAAAGAAGCCATACGTTACTTTTATTAATAAATGTTTAAAAACATATCTGGACTATATTTGGGCTTTTCAAGCTGAGAATTCTTCATTTTTCTACATTTCCCCCCTGATACAGGAAACAGAATCCTATCAGTCAATAATTCCTCTGGAGAGTTATTAAAAGTCCACAAAGACTTTTGACAAAAAGCATTTATTCTACCTCACACCAGCATTAGGAAGGGAACATGCAAACTCCACACAGGAAGGCCCATCGTGTCAGCTGGGACTCAAACCCGGGACCTTCTTGCTGTGATCTGTTTTACCCACTGGGCTACTATGCTCCCTCCAGCTCATGCTTTCATGCTTTTCAAATTCTAATTTTCTCTCTGACTGTTAAACTACATTAGAAAAACATTGCTTGGGATTGTAGATATTAATATGAATTTTGGCTTATTTTTTTTTAGAAAGAGTCAACTAATTCATTTATCCATTGGTCTGAATTGACCAAACATTTCTCCTAAAGTTCTGTTTTTATCGATCAGAGCTATTGTTGTGTTCAGCTTATCTTAGTCTGTGAGTTGTTAACCCGATTAGCCAGCTTTGCAAAGAGGCTTATATGCAAGTGTAGTGCCAACTATATTGTAGCCAAAATTTCCATTTATTCATACACATGTAAACGTGTTAGCCTGAAAACTTGAGTGAATACATTCTGTATTCTGCTGCTTACAAAAGAGGACATTTACTTCTAACAGTCAGAGAAAGGGTGGAAATCTGTCATGAATAAAGTAGATTTGCTGTTTATCATGTTTTTAAAAAAAACATATAAGAGAGAGATAGAGAATCAAAACAACACATTTCAAATCAAAGTTACTGTCTGCTTAAAGACCAGGACACTTCCCTGCCCTCTCTCTAATTCTCTCTCTAAGTCCCTTATCGTGAGAAAGAACTGCCTAATTTTGGTGTTTCCTAAAGCTCAGAAGTTTGGAAAGCATTCATATCCACAGAAAAGGTCTCAGGAAGGATTTATTGCCTTCTGGAAGCACCTCATCTGGGCCTGTGATGATGTTTGATGCTTAGGTCCAACAGCTCCGACAAGAATACAAAAGCAGGACCTACTCAGTGCCCACACTGCAAAGTAGTGGGACATCTGAGGACATGAGCAGGCTCTCTTCAACACAGGCAATTTAAAAAGGAAAAACAACATGACACATTTAAACAGGATATACTTTGACTATAATAACAGGTAATGTCCAGTTTACCTATATTGGTATACCTATATAAATGATGTATTATTCGATTTAAAAGACACAAATGCATTTCTCAAAAGCACTTATTTTTACATTTGCTTTTTAACACTGAGCCAGAGCTCAGGTTTTAATTTCAACAACACTGTCAATGGATGAACATTTATACAGAAAATCATTTGCCTTATAATTAAAAGAAGGTAATCTCTTGCTCCAACAAACTCCATGCAGCTAAAACAAACACATGATCCTGGTACACACACAGTCTGTGACTCTGAATCTCTGTTTCCTAAAACTCAACCCTGTGGGGTACAGAAGCATCTAAACTTCACTGTTCACACCTCCTGTTGCGGTCACAGGTCACTGTGACTCATCTGCAGTGAGTCTGGTCCTCACTGGGCAGGTCACAGTAGGGCTCCGTCTGTTCTGGAGGCCTGTAGACAGTTATCACTCTTCATCTGTGTAGCACAGATCCTCGGTACACATGCACACGGGCTACAAGTACTGCTGAGTGAAGAGCTCTCGCAGCTCGGCCCTGTCAGTGCCCCCACCAGTGCGCAATTAATGAATGACTCATCAAACTGTACCAGAACAACAGACTGTTTTACAAACAGTGAAAAGTTTGAACGACTGAATCTAAATAGACTTCATTGAATCAGAAAACTGTCCCCCACTGCTTATAATTAGTATGTTAATTTTGCAATAAAGTATGGGGAAATTTAACTAATTACACGTCCAAACTGCATTTTGAACTCATTAATAAGGCTTAAACAAGGGCCTGAAATGGTATTTCATGTCTTTTTTTCTGTCTTTTATCCAGTATTGTTTGAGACAGAAGGAATGCTGTGGGTAAATAAAACCTGCCGTAGGAGTTTGTTTTTGAAGAACATGCATAAAATGTCCCATACAGTGTTCATTACCAAAACACATTAGAGTAATGACTAGTGTATCTCTTACAACACTGGACTCATTCTGGACTCATTCTGGACTCATTCTGGACTCATTCTTTAATGAACTCTGGTGTGTTTGTATCATTACATACCGCACCGCAAACTTCCTCGCCGTATCGTTTTCTTACTCATTCCCCACACAGGAAAAAAACACACATACAAGCTTTTCTATGAAGCTCTGTGTTTATCAGTTGAGCAGTTTATATTAAACCCAGAATATTTGTTTAATTCAGACATTTGTCATCATAGCATTTCCACAGAAAGCTGTACTGAGATTGTGTTCCTAAGCAAAGCCCCTGTTCATACAATTATTCAATGCGTAATGATAATCAACAGCTCTTGACTCACTGTAAATCGGATTATTGTCTTTGGCACGGCAGAACAGGTCCAGAACTCAATGATTAATTCTGCTCTTTGTGTCATAATTCCCCGTTCATTAAATGCAGATAATCACACACAGAACCTGAGGGAAGCCACCATTATGGGTCTCCAAGCAACTAGACACCTATAAATCACATGACATGTCATGCTAAGCATGGTCCAAAAATCACATTTGGCAAAACCATTATGATGTTATCACAGTCCAGATACAATGAGCTCTCTGCCTGAGGTTAGATGTTATTCTACACAAAATCTTAAGAATGCAAAACATACTAGTGGGAGATTTCTAGTCAGTCTAGGAAAGAAATATGATTAATTCCTGTCATTTCAATAGAGATGGTTCTAGTTTGGTATCTAAGACTATAATATGCACATTATTATAAATACTGCCATTTGCAGTAAAGGACCAGTTTAAGTCAGTTTTTAGTCAAGGAATATTTGATATTCTGAGAAACCCATCAATGAGACCCAGCCTTCTAAAATTAAAGGAACAGTTCACCTATAAATGGAAATTTTGTCATTATGTGCTTGTGTCATTCTGACCTCGTATTGTTGTCTTTCATCTGTAAAACCCAAAATGAGATGTAATTCATACTGCCAAGCTCCAGAAAGGAGAGCAAGTACAATAAAAGTACTTTATTCTCAAGTCTCCTTAATGGCAGCTCATTGACAGCAAATGGCACTGGTTTGTTCATGCCACATGACAGATTATAACATTAAGTAGAAAATTTGACTGCAAATGAAATTTTAAAACTTTAGTTTCTTTAATTTCAGGCTGTGCCCTAAACACAGCTTTCAAGAGACATCAAGAGACATATATAGTGTGCCAGGAGAGGAATATAGCATACCGGTTGTATGAACCACTCTTATGACAGTACTTATGGGGTCCTTTTTGGCATTATAAAACCACCATCCAGTTGTGTTACATGAAAAACAGATGCCCATACATTCTGCATAACATCTTATTTTACAAAATAAAGCTGAGTTAATGATACAAATTTTCATTTTTGGATAAACAATGCCTTTAATGCTTTTTGATGAAGCAAATGTGTACAGTAGGTATCGCACAAAACATGCTGTTCTTGTATTTACTTAATTTCTTTACACATAGTAACAACCTTGAGACAGCTGTGGTTCAAACAAACACGGTCTGTTATTAAAGAATCCTCACAAGGTGAAAAGTGCAGCACACGCAGTGCGATATCTCTTTTGTGTTGACAGCTGCACTGATGAAATGTGTACTGGGAACATTCATCAGTTTTGCTACTGTCTAGAAAGACCGATTTCCTCAAGATGTCGATAGCTTCAACTACTGACAACAGCAATCATGAGTCATAGTGACCATTTATCTCCCGCGTCTGTCAAACACATATAAAGCTATTGAAGGTGTGGACAAGACGAATCAGAATCAGCTTCACCTAGGGGCGGAGCTGCTGTGAGGGGTGGGGCTTTGGGGGCTTCAGGCCCTGATGTCATGTCCCAAACCTCTTATTCTTTTTTAAAGGTTCACACATAAAATGCTTTATGACTTTGTGATTAAAGGAGTTCACGTTTACACAAGCCGGCAGGTGGGACTGTCAACAGGTTTCAACAAACCCTCTCAACGGTTCCAGAAGGTGATGAGGTAATATGGTGATGAGGCACGTTTACAATGCCAAGGTCATGGGTTTGATTTTCATTTTACTGTACACTGATAAAATTTAAACCCTAAATGCACTGCAGATCTCTGGCATAAAATAAACATAAAAAGTGCGTGAGAAAAAAACGATTCATTTACATTTATACAATATGCTAGACGAAAACAAAGGTGAGACGGAAGCATGTCTCAAATGTTTAATTTAATTAAAATGATGAACTACCCGGATGTCCTTGAAGAAAATCACTGGGCATCAGGAGGGCTGGGTTTACGGTTGGCACAACATGATTGGCCAGTGCCCGTACAGGATTGCAGGTCTGGCGCTGGCTGGGATTAGGCCCATGGCGGTATGAGATGCCGTGGATGTCAGATACAGTGCCTTGCGAAAGTATTCATATTCCTTGAACTTTTTCACATTTTGTACAGATGTACTTTTTCACAATATTGTATTTTGTAATGGGGGCTCAAGCAATTCACAGACTTAAACAGTAAATGCGGTTGTCAATTCGAAACACTGATAGTGAAAACGTTGCAAATGCATATCACTCATTAAGTTAAGGTGTAGGCATATTAATTAATAGTAGAGATCTTAGCATCGTTTACAGGACATTGGTTAGGGTCTGCCGTTTATATGGAACTAGTATTGTTTTTGTGCCATTGTTTTAAACCATTTTAAAAA
>JAZGTI010018835.1:0-11412 GCA_036877585.1 Botia kubotai
ACGGATCAACCATCTCTCCATCCAAGACGGTCAAAAGCCTTGGAGTGATGATCGACGACCAACTGAGCTTCGCCGACCACATCTCCAAAACCACTCGTTCCTGTAGATTCGCCCTCTACAATATCAGGAAGGTCAGACCCTTCCTATCGGATCATGCAGCACAACTCCTCATTCAGGCTCTGGTTCTCTTCAGACTGGACTGCCCTCCTCCCAGGGCTTCCGACCTGCTCCATCAAGCCCCTGCACTTGATTCAGAATGCAGCAGCTAGAGTGGTCTTCAACGAGCCTGAAAGAGCACACGTCACGCCACTGTTCATCCAGTTGCACTGGCTGCCAATAGCTGCTCGCATCAGATTCAAGGCTCTGATGTTTGCATTCCAGGCGACTACTGGATCCGCACCTCCCTACCTACCCTCACTTCTGCGCACCTATGTGCCCACCAGAAATCTGCGTTCAGCTAACGACCGTCGCCTTGTGGTTCCATCCCAACGAGGGAGGAAATCACTCTCCTGGACTCTCTCTTTCACTCTGCCCGGTTGGTGGAACGAACTCCAGATCATTAGCCATTTTCAAGAAAAAACTAAAAACTCATCTTTTTCGTCTTTACTTCCTTGACTAATTTACTAACACACGCCCACTTCTACTTTAAAAAAAAAGAAAAAAAAAAAAAGCACCTGCCTGGCTGACAGTCCTCAGATTATGTGATGCTGACAGCATGAGCTCATCAAAAGAAACCACAGAACAGTCCCATGAACTCATCTGATTTAGCAGAGAGTGCGCAAGAAAAGTCAGAGCCCATTCCCTGCTGCTCTTCTGCCAAATCAAGCTGCAAACCCCACAAGCAGAAGCAGGACCCGACCCATGAGGTGCAGCTGCTCGGTTTCCATATAAATTAAAGAGAGCCAGGTGAAAGCAGAGCATCCTCAGTGAAAGCAATTCACACTGAGGGCAGAAAGTTTCCTGAAGACAGGAAGCTGATGACGTATTTTGCAGGTGCCTTTTAAAGGCTTCATGCCGCGCAACAATACATCCATCACATGACCTTAACCTAGTGCAAAGAGGCGTGATTCTACATTTTCAGACATGAGCACACATAAAGCATGTTCCCCATAGCGTCAAGCCATGATGCAGCATCAAAGCCTGCCTTATTAGCCAAGAATGACCAAAGGTATGACCATATTAGCCCAGTTTTCTCAACACTGCACTGGCTGCATCATATAAACTTCAAAGCTCCTCTCTTATTACAGTCTTTCAAGAGTCAAAAAGTTTCAAAATTCTGTCCAGTTAATAATACCAAGAATTTTAAAATCATGCGCTGTTGGTAGATCCTTTTCATATTTGAAAAATATGAAAACTCTACAACAGCCTTACCAGTATTGTCCAGGAGGCAGATACACTATTTCAGTTTAAATCTAGATTAAAGACCCACCTTTGGACAGGATGGTACGACAAGTGTGTGCGCTGGAGGCAGGAAGCAGAGCTGAGGGATCTTCCATTCTCAGCGTAGATGTGGCTGGTGGTAGGCAGACCCACGGCAAACTCACGACACCGCTGGTGGGCTGAGGGTGAGCAGAGGGGCTGACAGGCTCCAGCGACATTGGAGATGAGGAGACCGACAAATACATGAGAGGAGGTGGGAGAGGAAGGTTGGGTGGGATTACATTCAACATTGATATATCTTTTGAAATTAAAGACATAATTTAATAACAAGGCTCCGGGACAATCCACCTCTCGGTCCTGTACATATATTTCAATTTTTCTGCCATTCTGTTGAGGCCACTGGTACATGACGAAGATGGGAAAAAAATGAAAAATTAACAAAAACGGAAAAGAAAAACGTACGGGAAAAGAAATGCAACTGTAATGTTGTTTTGTCGGTCGGTTATTCTGTTACGGTTTTAGTGTTTGCGGAGATAGGATAACTGAGATTAAGGAGTGGAACGCGGAAATAAGTAACAAAGATATTTAATAATGTGAAAAACACACAAACACTAACCGTTTCAATTAAAGTAAAAGCAACAACAGATGCACAGTAGTGCAGTTCATTGAAATAATCCACAGGAATACAGGGAACAAGAAACCAAAGGCATACCCGAAACATCCTCAAAAATCCACAATAACCGACAAACTGAACATCACAAAGAAGAACTTAAATAGTGCTACTAATCAGGGTGACACAGGAGATCGTGTTTCTCTTATTTTTCTTTCAAAATAAGAGTCTAGGTATCGTAACAGATGTTATAGCTGCAATTAGTAACCTTATGCTTCTTGGTAACATTTCTGTTGGTAACGTTTCTCATTCCCCTTCATTATGTATCATCTTCAGGTATTTTTATTGTATGTATTTTAATTATTTTTTATTTTTGTGTGTTGTGTGTATTTTATGGTACTACTGCAAATCCCTTATATCCCTATCCCATAAGATGTTATCTTTTATATGCCATCTCCATGTAAGGTGGAACAACATATCTTGCTTAATGATTTTGTAGTTTATAAACTTCATAAACCTACTATAAACCTAGTGTGCCTAATTAGTTTTATTAATATCATACATTCTTTGCAATAATACCATGCATTTCTGTGTTGAACATGTCTGACATTTGTTCTGTATATTATTATTATTATTATTCTTTTTTATTATATGTAAAGCTGCTTTGAAGCAATGTAACATTATATAAAGCACTATATAAATAAAATTAAATTTAATTGAAAAAGGTTGAGACCTCAAGAAGCTCTATGATAAAATGCTAAGTGTACAATTGTACAAAGTGTACGATACAGCCTGTTTTACAAAATATGAAAGTGTAACCTATATTTTGAGTAGCTAGCTTGTAGCTTTTCAGATTAACTTTTTTTGTAAAAATAAAATATTCATACATCGAAGAATAAATATAATCCATACAACTATGTGAAAACTCTGTCTTATAAGTATTTTGTGAGCCATTTTCACCTGAGCTGGGTAATTTACTGATGTTGTGGTTGTTTGGTGTTCCAGGTGCCACTGCAATGCAACCACACCTTTGTTGGCTGCATCTGTAAAAGTGAAAAAAGATTTGACTGTCTCTGCCGTCCCAGCACAACCCTTCGCTGGGCTGATAATGGACTCCTATCAGGTTTAATGGGCCTCAGCTTGAATGAGCAGACAACAACAGAGAGGAGGGAGTGGTTAAGAGGGGTATGGAGAGTTGTACAGCAAGCATATTGTCATTAAATTTAATTTTTTCCTGAACACTCCCATGCTCGTGGCATAAATGCCGCTGTGAGAGTAATCAAAGCTGGCTCTGAACACATGTGTAATTGCCTTCAGCTGGTGTTCTTTTACAGTTGACATTGTTCGGCAGCAATGAGGTGTCTGGCCATTTGAATATGCAGCTAATTTGGTGGTGGCGGGCGTAATTGAAATGTGCTATGTGTGAACAGAAGATTACATTAAGACCTCCAGATAATCACCTGACAGGGGAATAATTGAGTCTGCAATCTGCCGCAGCATCCTCAAGAGCTTGGGGAGGATGTAATCAAGTAACCGGGTGGGACTCTTAGCTGAGCACAGTCCAGCCGCACATTCCTGAGCTCTGAGCTATTTCAATGCTGGAGCATGTGATAATAACAGAGGGAAGCAAGATCATGTCCTCTTTTCTTATTTGAATTTAATTAATACATATCGTCTGTGAACTTCATATACTGTACTTGCAATAAAATCATTAAAATTATATTATGTACTGTCTAATTACAGTATCATTGTAACATTCGATTACTGACCTAAAAAATCTCTCCCTCACTCAGAAAACAACAGCTAGTTATTTTTTGTTAAATCAATAATAAAGTAAGCACTCTCAATTAAGAGTAAAAGTGAAAGTGACTCCAGGGAATCTGAGCCTGAGCAATTAAATGTGTGATGCTCCAAATATATCTAATACTGCACAGGAAGAAACAAGATGGTTTTATCCATGTGATTCTAATGTTTCAACTGCACTATAAATTGTACACAAAATCTGTAGTCTTTTCATTTGTTATGAGAATGTCATGAGAACATTAGTTAATTGTCTCATCAGCTGTATAACACTTGCTGTCTCTGTGCTGAGTTGGGTACACACAGCTTGTGTGAAACATCAAGCTTGAGTCTTCATAGAAGTCATGGCAGTGTTTACATGCCTTAAGCGAAGGCTAAACGACCATGTCAACACCCACACAGAGGCCTCCATCTTTTGTACAACTCATTACACTAAGCAAAGACACTAGAAACCTTTGAACAAAGAAACCTTTACATAACACAGGATTGTGTTATATTACCGAAAACCACAATTTACAGCTACTTCCTGATGAAATGCTTGACATTTCCTCTCCATGTCTTATATATATTCATAATCTTTCTTTGAACTTATGGCTCTTAATAAGGCATTTTCTCACACTTTAATGTCATCCTTGAGATAACAGGGATACATAGCAGCACTTGTCAAAAAGCTGTGGCATGTAAATCTATGCTGTCCTGTTCCCATTAAAGTAGTGAGCCATTAGAGGTGTACTATCACATGTAACATGCGTATGGTAATTGTAACCTAAAACAGCACTATTCAATAAAATACCAATATGCAATAAAAAGTTACATTTAACAACACTGATAACTGAAATAAGTAATAATAACAGTAAATATAGCAATAAACATAATTAAAGTGTTATGGTAGTCAAGCAGTGCCTCATCCTGACATGTTAACATTGTTTGACTGCACAGTGTATTTAACAGCTTCAACATTGCTCATCTAATGAGAACTATGTGTTTTTATCCTATTGTTTTCTATAGGATTATTAGGACCCAAGCACTGATAGTGCAAAAATTATGTGTGTTAGTGTAGTTAAATTATGGCAAAAAATTGGAATCAGTAAGTCTTCAATATCTACAGCATGCATTGAGTGATTTACGCCAAACTTGGGGAATATATTTATTGTGGTGGGCTGATGTCATTAATATGACTACTGTGAGTCATGGTCATAGCGCCACCACGTGTCAACAGGAAGTGTGTCACTTAAACTTTAAAGTAGTCAACTTAGATTTATCCAAGTTTCTTTAATTCAATTCAATTTATTTATATAGCGCTTTTTACAATGCTACATTGCTTCAAACCAGCTTTACATAGAGAAACAAATAATAGTAATAAAAACACAGAACAAATATCAGACATGTTAAAGGTATGTATAAGACTAATTAGGTATACTAGGTTTATAGTATGTTTATGGTTAAAAGGTTGACTGAACCAATAAAGCCACAAAATTGTTGAGCAAGATGCGTTGTAGCTTACATAGGGGTGGCATATAATACATAACATCTTACGGGACGGGGGTATAAGGGATTTGCAATAGTACCATGAACTACACAACATGCAAAAGTAGCACACATACATACAATATATACAATAAAATATTAGATGTTTACAGACGTTTGTGCACTTTATGTATATACTATGTTTAAATATGTAGCCCTGTATGTCTGTGATGTTCAGTGGAGTGGATATGAATGAGTTAATTATGATGATTTATAGTTATTTATTGATGAAAAACTGAGAAAACGTGCCAACAAAAAACGGTGAGGCATAATGTTACTAATTGCAGCCATAACATCACACTGCTGTGACTTAGCAGGGGACAAAATAAAGCTAAAAGTTATCATGTATGTAACAGTAGGATTACTAAAGAAGTCTATCAAATTCTGATGATCTGTCACAGGGTCATTTCATCCAGTCCCCACCATCTGGTATCAGATGTTGGATCCAACTGACTACAGGACCTTAGGGAATGAAAGACAGACAGATTTAATGTGGAGCCAGTGCATCTGTTTTTGTGGGAAGTGTTCCCAGTTCCGGTTTACCTGATTAATGCAGTCTAATAATTTAAGTAATAAAGTAAAAAAGGGATTTAAGTAATAAATCCATATAACTATGTGTAGGCAAAATTAAAGAGGTGGGTCTTTAGTCTAGATTTAAAATGACTGACTATGACTTGTGTGTACCTGTCAAGTGTACCTGCCTCCCGGAAAACACTGGGAAGACTATTCCAAAGTTTGGGGGCCAAATACAAGAAGGATCTACTATTAGCTATTGTTTTTAAAATTCTGGGTACTAACAGTTGGCCAGAATTTTTAGACTGCAGTGAACGCGAAAGACTATAATAGGAGAGGAGCTCGCTTAAGTATTGAGGAGCTAAACCTTACCAGGCCTTCTAGGTAATCAGGTAATTTAGACTAGGTCATAAAAATGGCAATAAACTGAAAAGTTTCATATCTGCTGCATGCATTAAGTGATTTTGTTCAAATTGTATGTTTGTTTGTATGTTTGGCCCTAAGGACTGATGACATAAAAGTGGCTATTGTGAATCACTGTCATAGCACCACCAACTGGCAGAAAAAAGTATCTCAATTCAAACAGCGCTTAGGGTTAGGGTTTTAGTGTCCTTTTAAATTTAATTTTAAAGTCACTCCATAGTTGATCAGAAATAAAAGAACCATGCATCATTCCCTGATAAGCACCAAGTGGCAAGGACACTGTAGTGCTGTAGCCTGCATTGATGCTTGCAACTATATTTTATTTATTGTATCCCATTGTTGATATGGATGTCTATGTTGCTACCTGAATACCTTAAAAGTCACCATGCATCTTTGAATGGTGATTTCATGCTTTGAGGGAACCATTGTATGACATTGTTTCTGGAGATCAGAGATGTGAACCTAAAGGAAAGGATCTGAGGACCTCTGACCTTATCCATTACACTATGAGATACATGTCAGGGAGTGGCCATGGGATAGATCAAAATCAAATCACTCATCAAATATATATACAATGCACAAGTTTACAAAAATTTGTTATGACAATACTCAAAAACAGTGCACAAATTCTACTATTATGGGCTTGTAAACAACAGGCTCTTTTTAAAATTCTTTGAAGAAAAATAGCAGGAGAAGGTACGAACAAAACATTACTAAAACAAACAATTATGTCTACCGGAAAATGTAAACCGATATTGCTGATTTGATTCCAGTACTGGCAGGGAACAACTGAAGTGCCTTTAAATAAGGCACCTAACCCCCGATTGCTCCCCGGGTGCAAAAGTGCTGCCCACTGCTCCAGGTGTTTGTGTATGTTCATGACTTGCAGTGTGTGTTGCACTCCGCACCAGTGATAGGTTAAATGCAGAGGTCACATTTCGGGTATGGGTTACCATACCTGACAAATGTCACTTTCACTTTTCTCACTTACTAAAAAAAGAAAGTTTTTGTCTTTCTTTGTCCATGCATGTTTGTTTCTTGTTTTGCAAATTCCATGTGTTTGTTGCATTGGTGGGTTTTCCTGTGAGGTGCAAATTGATCATTGTGACCACTCATTTCTGATAATCAGCACCACCTGTTTCTTGTTTCCTCTCACTCCCTCTATTCATTCTCTCTGTTTTTAGTCTTATGACAGACTTTTATTTCAGTCCTTACTGTGCAAATACCACCAATTTCCAGTTCCTTTCTCCCTTGACGTAAGCGGTTTGTGTTTGTGAATCTCTTTTTTCACTACTCTTTTTTCTCATTACTCCTTTGTGTCTAAATTGTTAAATGTAATTTGTTGCTGTATTGATTAAAATAAATTAATCAGACAGCGTTAGCTTTTGACTGCTATACACTATGGTTAGCATCTTGTGTTTACTGTCTTTTTTCTCCTGTGTTTCATTTATTTCGAGTTCATTAAACGACTGTGGTAAATCATAATAAATCAACAAACACCACATTATTGTGGTGACAAGAAGACTTATTGATTTGGACTACAATTCCCATGGGCCCCGTATCTGGGGCTGATTACTTCCTGTTTGGTACACCTGTCTCCAATCAAGCGGCCTATTTAAACCCGGACTCATTACACTAAGTGCAGTGTTGTTTTGCCCCGGCTAACATTTCAGAGTGTTTCCCTTGTTGTTTCTTGTTTGGATTGTTTCTGTTTTTTATGATTGTTTGCTGCCTGCCCTGAACTGTGACTGTTTAATGTCTATGATTGTTTGTTGCCTGCCTCAACCACTGCCTCTAATTATCGTTTCTGATTTTGCCTATTCCTCATAACACTGTTTGCCGGTATTTTGGCCCTTGCCTGTTTTTGACCATTCTGGTTAAAAGCTGCAAATTGGATCCTCATGACTCTGCGTCTCCGTTACAACTGGTTTAACCAGCCGTCTGCTAGCCGTTAACATCACAGGAAACACATAATTTACAACACACAGCATTACCTAAATATAATAAAACAGGGACTGTGTCTGTCCCCTGGACTGGTAAATAAAAAAACTGCAGCACTTTATAGAAAAAAAAATTAAAACTCCCAGATCTGCCTACTTTACAGATCTTTTAGAAGAAAATAAACACAACACTAGATATTTATTTGATTCAGGGGCTAAATGAACAAAACAAGGGCAACTGCGTCTGACTGTTGTCAATATCATAACCATTTTTATTAACAGCTAACAAAATACCAAAAATATATACTGTCAGAGAAGAAAGACCATAAACATGATTTTGTATAACTACCAGGTTGCTGAAAGACATGCTTCCTGAAATTATTGATCTTTTTCATAATATTATTAATTCATCATTAGTGTTGGGATATGTCCCAAAAATAGACTTTGTTAAAAAAAACACTTTAATTCCAGGAAACTAGTAACTTACAGACCCATCTCAAATTGATATAGTACAGAGACAGACAAATGATTTGCTCTTGTCCACTGATCATAGTTGCATCTCTCTTCTAGTGCTATTTGACCTCAGCCTTTGTTCATGGCATCAACTTAATTATTGCAATGCCTTACTGTGTTGCTGCCTTGCAGATTTAGTACAAAAACTCCAGCTCCAGGTTCAAAATGCAGCCAGTTATTACGAGAACGAACATGTATGATGTGCATGAACAAAATTGAAAATTATGTTTATTATCTACGAGGTCCTGTATGGTTTAGCTCCTCAGTACCTGAGCGAGCTCCTTTCTTATTACAGTCCTTTACATTCACTGCAATCTCAAAATTACGTGCAGTTGATAATACCCAGAATTTCACAAAATCAGTCCAGACAGATTTTAAAATCAATTTAAAATTTTAAATTATTACTATAAGCTCTCAGTTTTGAACAAGTTACAAATTGCAGCTTTAACGTGCAAGAGAGGAAATGGCCCTCCTGGTTGAGCCTAGTTTCTCCCGATGTTTTTTCCATTTATACATCATTTTTTGGTTCCCTGCCAATGTCGCCCTGTTAACTTGCTTACTGGTAGACTGCTGGCATTTAACTTGGCTTAGGGTTTTGTAAATTGTTAATATAGCTTTTAGCATAACGATCGAACTACAGTCCTAAAGACAATTTCTTTCTCTTCCATTTTCTTTTATTATGGAGTGTTCAGATATTTTATGGTACTATTGCAAATCCTGTATACTTCTGTCCTATAAGATGTTATCTTTTTCTAAGTGCCATCTCCATGTAAGCTGGAATGGCATATCTTACTAAATATGATACCTGTTATCTATCATGTTAATTGACTTACAGTTACATAGTCTCAAAAGAACATACTGTTGTAGTAGACAGTCTGATAACATTACCATCTCATTGACCACTGAAGCTTGGACCTTCACACACATTGACAGGTATTTTTAATGCATGTCCATTTGTTTAAATGGTCCAGATATGTTGTAGCTATCAGTTCAGTAATTAGTTTTACTAATATACGTCTCATAATGAGCAATAAAATGCCATGTATTCTGTATCGTGTTGTACATGTTTTTCTATTTTTTTGTGTTTTTATTTTCAGTATATGTAAAACTGCTTTTAAACAATACATAATTGTAAAAAGTGCTATATAAATAAAGTTGAATTTAATTAAATTTCCCTGGACCACTCTAAAGGATTGGTTATTCTGATTCCCGTCTGGTTCCTGACTAAATCCTCCTGCCTGCTTTCTTAAATATGTTTGCCCTGGTCTGTCAGCCCATGTTACTCCGACCCTGCCTGACTTCCTCTAGACATTTCTTTAATGAAACTGCACATAACTTGGACATTTTGCCTGGTATTGTGTTTAACATGTGGCCATGATGGACAGTGGATGATTTTCAAATGTGCAATGTTAAATCAACTGTGAGGTCTACTCAGGCAACACAAGAACCACCATTGCAGCTATAAAGCTGATAGCAGCCCAGATTGCTGATGGTTTATTCTGCTCCATCAGCTCAGAGCCACAAGGATGCAGCACCTGCTGAGAGATTGTGCCAGCCATTTCTGTCTTAGTGCTTCCCTTATCTTGAATCTTTAACTAGCCTTCTTTCCTGACAAAAGTGTTCAAGTAGGATGGTACGTGGTATTTTAATTAATAGATGCCCCTCAGTTGTACCAGCATTAAATGGAACTCCAAGGTAATACAGATTTATTGTAGGTATCCTATTTATCCAGCTCCATTCGATGGTAGCACTTTTTTACTGTCCTGTTTCACATGTACTTACTTTGTAACTTTATATGACTAGGTACCAACCCTGAACCTAACCTTAAACCTAGGTCTAACCCATATTAGGCACATTAATAAGCATTCTGCTGGGTAACTATACTGTAAATACAATGTAAATGCACATACTGTAAAATAACGTGCAACCATTTTTATTCTGCTTGTTTCAAAGTTAACCCTCTGGGGTCAGAGGGTGTTTTGGAGTACATGATGTATGTACATGATTGTGTTTTTGAGAAAGTAACGTTTATGCATGGTTAGTGAAAAACTAAAAATTTGAAGTCACTGAAATAAGGCCATAAAACACATACAGAACATTTGTTTACAAGACTGAGAACTTGATCTTGTAGCCTAGAGTGTTTTCTTCAAAATGATGTGAGAATCATCTAGTTCACTCGTTCACACAAAACAGTATATTGATTTTAATGGTCGAAGACACTTTTTGTTTAGAACTGCTGTATGCAAGGAGGCGTGAATGATCATGAATAATGTTGTGATTCACACCTGAGAAGACAAAGACCCGCATAATGAGCTGCATAATAAGCCTTTCAGTCAGGTGTGTGACTGACAGGAACTGAGGAATGAAGGAAGAATGTAAGAACAAAAGAAAAAGAATATATATTTTTTGTTTGTAGCTTATTTAGAATATATTAAAATATCACGCAACTTGAGATTCACTTGCGAGTGCAGTTATTACCAATGAGTAATTACCAGCTGATAATAAAGGATAAGAAAGGACGCGCGTAAATGTTTGTCAATGCGTCACTTCTCGGTGACATTTACAGCTTATTTGTTTATACATATTATTATTTTTTATATATATTTACACTCCAGACGATCGCGAATACCAATGACCTGGTATAACACATTCATAACATTTACACCAGAGCAGATATCCGCGAACAGAAGCTTAGTGAACAAAAAA
>JAZGTI010018836.1:0-11412 GCA_036877585.1 Botia kubotai
GAGTGTGTGTGTGTGTCTGTGTGAGTGGGTGTGCGTCTGTGTGAGTGTGTGTGCGTCTGTGTGAGTGTGTGTGCGTGTGTCTGTGTGTGCGTGCGTGTGTGTGTGTGTTTGACCGGTGTTTAACAGTTGCTAAGCTTTAAGCAAGAAGCTAAGGCTAAATGATTGGATAATGATCTTTTTTATCACTTCAATATTTATTCAGTCAAGGTAAGTCGGTTTCATGAATCAAAGGAACACAGAATTTAGGTTATCATGCTCATTTTTCATCCAGATTTTTGATTGTTAGAATTATTGGGAGTTCTTGCTTTTGTACATGGATAAATAAAATACAGTCAGATGGCTGTATAAATGTTTCTCAACTTCTTATGGATTGGTGAGGAGCTGTGATTAAATCCTTTTATTTAAAAAGAGCAAGAAAAATGTCACAATTTAAAACCTGTGAGGAATGCGTAACAGTTTATTCCCAATTTGCAGCTGTCTGCAGTCTGAACGGGGAAATGAGATGAGACATTTAGCAACGCAGCGCTCTTTTCCGACAAATCATCCAAAACTTTACAGATAAGCAGGATACAGAGGCTCAAAACATGTCTTATCAGACGCATGGAATCGGCACTCGCGCACACGCGCACAAACATAAACATCCATTTTAGCAAACAGACTGAAACTCAAGCTCAGAAACAGCACTACACAGTTTTCCTGACGGGAGGCGTCACCAGCCCCCAGGCAATGGAAACAAAACATGTTACCATGACTGCCTGATAAACAAAAATCCAGCCGTGTGAAAAAATGGTGAGTGTGTTTAAATCTACAATGAGAAGATGTGAAACCCTCATGAAGAACATCAGGTTTCCATCGTTCTGTAGATGAATAAACGTTTGTAACAATGACTGTCTTTTGAGCAGACAGTACCGGCGGTCATACAATGACTGTCTTTTGCTTTCAGTGATAAAATCAAGTAGCACCCAGCATTGTTCTTTTCATTCAAAAGCTACATGGTTGAGCAGAGAAGGTTCATGTAGCTGTTTCACAGAGAAGGCATTGAAATCCAGACCGGAGACCTGGACTGGATCTGTATTACTGGCACAAAAGCAAATAGAATTATCTAAGCTATTGATCTGGTGACTTAAAAGCAAATAGACATCCGTCCGGGTGCCTTCTGCTGCTGGTTCATGATCTACCGTAAATAAGCTGAAGTTCAAGGCGTCATGTACGGGTGTAAACCGGGTCAGATGACTGTACACGAAACCTGTTAACACGTTTCCTTATTTGTAAATGCTGATGTGCAAAGGACCGCCCACTCGCCTGCCAATCATCCATTGCATGTAAACAAGGGTTGAACCGTCACGTCAGATGAGCTCAGCCCCGTGAGCCAAGCTCAGCCATATGCCCGACTCAATAAGCCCCAAAATACTAGAGACATACCCTCATCTAATAGCATGAAAGCCACATCCTTGAGTACAAACCTGTCCTCCTCCACAAATGTGCTTCTGCTCAGACGAGACGCAACTGGAAACCGATCTGATCTGGATTTGATGATACAGTGGGCACACTCAGAGCGAGAGAGTTTGGGTTGAAGTGAGAGTGAGAGAGAGTTAGAACAGCAGCCATGCAGCTGTGCATGATGATGATGATGATGATGGTATTTATATGCACTGTGGTTTGCTCTTACTGCTGTGGCTCTCACTATGAGCTTCCTGTGAGGCTTGGCAAGCCTGTATTAACAAACAATATAATGCCTCAGTCACTCTCTTATTTCTGACTATGAGATGACGTAACATTTACGAGATATTACAAGATATCTGGAGGATTCCCCTTGAAGCCACTAAAAACAACCATAATTCACAAAATCAATTCATTGTTGTGTAATAATACTGTGTATCTCTTGGGTAATGTCTGTTATTAGTCTGTGGGTAAAGGTCACAGCAGTCCTCTTCAGACAGCATTACGGACCATATTAAGCACTAGCATACGGTTAGCCTTTAGATTCGGAGCAAATGTGTGATTCTCGAAGGGCTAAGTGACAGGAAGTGACTGTTCTGATGAGAAGCGATTCATGTGGGACTGTTTTCAGATGCTGAAGTTCTGTGGCTTCATTCGTCTATATTTGGTAACTATCAAACTCCACATTGTTGTCAGATATATATTTCTTTCCAGTTTAACTCTTGAGGTTTTGGAGGTTTAGGGCAACTCGGATGAAAAAGTTCCACAAACGTTTTGGCCCGTTGTTCCACAGTTTCCCACAAACACACACACACACAAACCACAGGTCACTGGCGCAAGTCAAACTCATCTGAGGTTTCAGTGAAGGAACTATAATTTGATGAAGGAACATCTGGACCATGAGGATGTATGAGTTCCGACAGCTACTGCAGCTTGATTTTATATCACAGACAGATAAACGCCCCGGGCATCCTGCGTCTGCTCATTTTAAAGATGATACTGTATATGTAATTTTTTTTAAATACATTTTTGAATTCTCAGTGTACTGTGTGCCACTGAGTATCTAAGCATAGTAGTTCTGCTTTGCATTGATGCAAATTAATGACACAGCGCTAGCCTTGAGCACCATATAACATTGTGAAAAGGTTTCCACACAATATCAATGCAGCTTTCATGGAAAAAAAAATAGCCGTCCCGGAATAGTAGTAAAAATAGTCCCGGAATAATCTAAATAATCTAAAGGGAATAATAAAATAATCTCAGAAAGTTGGCTAAAGAAATATAGCATGTCAAGCCTGGAGTAACGTGTCTTAAATCGCTCATCATTTATTTCACTGAGAAACAACCCCTGTGCGTCACACAGGTTTGGAACAACATAAGGGTTAATGATGACAGACTTTTCATTTTCAGGTGAACTGTCTCTTTAAATAGCAGTGAAATACACTTCAGGAACATTCACCAGCGATCCCTCCTCACACATATTTAATGCCTTTCACTCAGAGATTAATGACTCAAACGTTTCCAGCCGCCCCACGACAGCTCTGACACTCCTCCAGATCAAACTGACAACTCTGAATGCAGCCTGACGGGAGTTTTACAGCTGTGTGCATGCATTGCGCTCTGTGTGGCCATTTATAAGTGTTTGTTTGCGAGTGTGAAATGGCGCCGATGCCGAACCCAAAAAACTGTACCATGGTAAATCAGTTCTGTACTGTCGTTACGTATAAACAGTGACTAAAGGAACATAAACCTGACAGTGTTTAGTTTAATTCTCTTATAAATCTGTTCCGCATGTCAGAGGTGGAACACGCCGCATGTTTCTCACCTGAACTTGGACAGGCTACTTTACGTAAGTCGTAAAATTTGACAGATACAAGAGAAATGGCAAAGACTTTCCTGACAACAGACACAGAGTATCGGACAAGATACAGGCCACAGAGATCCATTCAGTCTGTCCGAACTAACAGCATGCCACTAATGGAAACTTCAAGAGCACTTTTAGAAAAATTGTTTACAGAACTCGGCTGTTAATCACCCATTTTTATGACAAAGGGGCCTTTGCTCCACACAGATCAGCTTAAGTGTGCGCCATGATTTAGATTTAGGGGTCTTGAGAGGGGAATCAGGTGTCTGGATGGGGTCTACAGTCACTGAAAGAAAGCAGCTCTTCAAACCGAGCCAGAAACACAAGAGAATGTGAGTGAATTCGTGGGACAGTCAATCATTTTTCAAAGCAGATTTCAAACAAGTTAAAGAGGTCCAATATTTCAGAAGGAATCTGGCATAAACAAGTTCATCTCTACAGGATCTCTCTAAGCTGAGAGCGCGGGACGCTTGGTTTTTGGTTTTGTTGTATGATGAAAGGAGGAAACTACATTGTGTTCAAACGCCAGTAAATGTGGCACACACACACATCCTGTTTATTTGCGTCTGGGTTGGTTTCACATTGCATTGTATTTGACGTCGACCACCCGAAGAGAGACTTGCCTTATAAATCCTAAACCTCTGAAGAAAACCCAAGAGAAACCTATTAACCTTTCTCTCTTTGTTTTTGCACTGTCAGCTTGACTTGCATTGTCAACAGCCCAACAGTAACTGTGACCTATAATACTTATACCTATAATACAAATTCTGGTGATTTTATGCCTGAATAACACATCTAAAAAACAATGAATACTCCGATTATTTTCATTGCTTTACATATGAGATTCAGCCATGCATGAGTCCAGTTTTGCTGTGTGTTTTACACTAGCACTTCAAGACTAGCACTAACTAGCACTACTGTGGTGTCACAGTAAACACACTAATCCACACGCTCATATACAGACCTGCCAGTGCAGACGAATGAGAAATGCACTCGCTGGACTGTTAGCTGTTAGCTGGCTGTTTGAGGGTCTTTATCTCTGAGGATGTTGGTGCCAGCATCGGTTCAGGTTCTCTGCCTTTAGACAGTCAGGTGTGCTATTCAACACGTGCACAACAGAACGAGGCCGTTTGTTGTGATGTAATGGAGCGTTTGCAGGGCAGTAGACGTGGGTAAACAGTGTTTTGGGAACGTCAGTCGTTGTGAAGGACGGGCAGATGAAAGGAGGAAGATTATGAGTGTAGACTGACAGATACTCAAGGGGACTTACCGGAAAGCTTCTAAAATTACTTCATTAAGTTTGTTTGTGAAGAGCTGCAATATACCACATCAACACCTCACGAAACTTGTGTATCTACAGTATATGCTTGTATGTATGTGTATTTGAATGTGTTATAGCTGTGAAACAGATAATAGAAACGTTTAATTGTGTTTTTCCTCAGGGTACACTTAAATCTAGGAAAGTATGAAACTGACTCGAACCTTTGACTCACCTCGCACCGTTTGTACTGTAGACATGAAGTGTTGTGTTGAGAGGTGTTGTGTTGTCGCTTGTCTAAGCGATGCAGCAACGGTGGACCATAAACTCTGTGTGAATGCTTTGATGTTACGGGTGGGTTGTAGCATGATGGTTTTAGGGGGTTCTAGGTGGTTGTTTACTGGCCCTAGTCACTAATCACATGATAGTCACATGATTTAATGCATGTATTGCACAGAACAAGTTAATGACCAACGTTTAGTACTAGAGTTGGAGGTTTTAGAGTTAAGACGTTTGAATGATTACTAATTTAACAATTAAATTAAACATGATAATAGCAGAAGGAACCGACGCTTTTTTCTCTCCACATGCTGTCTGCTGTGTCGCATCGGTCTCCAGATTTTGGATCTTGTTGTTGATTTTGTGCATTCCTGGTGTTTCATATGCCCGAATCAGCTTATAGCTTCACTGAATGCTGGGTTATAAATAAAAAAGACTACAGTCAGCCCATAATCACTAGTTTCCCCCTCACAGGTATAACAAGAATGGAGTGGACCTGAACCGGAATTTTCCAGATGTGTTTGAGGGGAATATGGGTCAGGAAAGGCAGAAGGAGGTGAGAGCTGTGATGGACTGGATGAATACAGAGACCTTCATCCTGTCAGCCAATCTGCATGGTGGAGCAGTGGTGGCCAGCTATCCCTATGACAACAGCAATGGTGGTCAGTCGCTCACATATACACCTCAGTAAGCACACCTGAGTGCTTTCACATCACGTTCAGAGTCAGAGAAGTGACAAGAATTCATGATAAAGGATTATTATGGGTTCATTTCAGCATACGTTTGTTGGTTTAACACCAGACAGTGAGCCTGATTAGCCTTAACTAATTGCTAGTTGGTCAGACTAGTTCTGAAGACACATTGGAGCGGTTAACTTCAGTTTTGTGGGCCCGTCAGATCAGCGTGGCTGATCACATGACAGAAGATTAACATGAATGTGATTTGTGGTCATTCAGGAGGTGAGCTGCAGGGAGGTCAGAGTGTCTCTCCTGACAACGATGTGTTCATTCATCTGGCTAAGACTTACTCCTTCAACCACACCGTAATGCACAGAGGAGACACCTGCTACGGCACTAATAACTTCATCAATGGCATTACTAATGGATATCAGTGGTATGCTTTACCAGGTAAAGGAGGAGTTATTCATTAAACCACCATGGCACACAGCTCACCATCAAACATGACCACCATAAATGCTTATTCTGTTTAATTAGTAGTTTAATTCAATTTATAGTAGTAAAATGAATGGTCGTGGCTTTTTCAGTAACTGATATGGAGATCTACAGAGCAGGGGGACCGGGTGTGCCAAATTGTAATGACTGATGAATGAAGTTGGTCGTGTAATTGTAAAATATGACAGAGATCTTTTTTTTTTTTAGATTTCCAGCTTTACAGAGATCACTGTATGTTTGAAGGTTAAACTGAGTGATATAGAAATAATTAGGGTAAATTAGATCAGTTGTTTTTTATGTTTTCTGTAATATCGCTTTGCAACAATGAAACATTGTGGAAGGCACTATAGAAATAAAACTGCATATGATGTTTGAAGCTTACTTCCTTTCTCTCTCTCTCTCTCTCTCTCTCTCTATGTCTCTCTCTCAGGGGGAATGCAGGACTATAACTATGTGTGGGCTCAGTGTTTGGAAATCACACTGGAAATCTCCTGCTGTAAGTTTCCTCCAGAGACTGAACTTCCTGCTTTATGGCAGGCCAACAGAGCTGCTCTGCTAGCTTACATGAAGCAAGTTCACCTAGGTGAGAACACACACACACACACACACAGAAATGCAGCACATGTACATTTCTTTACATTTAAATTAATGCATTTGACTGATATTTCCGGGCTGACAGGTTACTTAGGGGGCATACAAGCTATGCATTTGAATACATTTAGATGTTGTTTACCCGGTAATTAAACCCATTCCTCAAACTAAGCAAACCTTTAAACAGTGTCGACCATTTTTAGCCGACCCTAAATTGTTTGATTCACACGGTGCTAAATATTAGGGTGTAGAAGCTGTTCTATTATTACATGTACATAATAACCATATACTGTTACAGTCACAGATCAATGACGCACACAGACACACAGCATCATCTCACCTCTGGTGATGCGATAGTCCCACAGCTGAGTTATTGTAACAAAGCTCTTGTCACGGTCTCACACTCCTGTCCACACCCTGCACTGAAACAGTGTCCCTGAAACCCAACCACAGACAACACAGCACAACCATGAGCCAGCAAACACACCACATCTAAACCCTTAAACAGCAGCGTGACTGTTCAAGAAAAAACAAACCTCGGTTAACCAAACTAGAAATTACAGCTAACGTCCTTCAAAGTCTTCTGAACTCTGTTTGTCATTATGTCATTTGTGGATGGGGCAGGAAGGTCGCTCGTTTCTATGTATAACCCAAACCTTCAGGTGTTGAAACCCTAATTAGTGTTTACATGTAAAACGGACACCATGATGGACAAAACCCGCACATGTTTATAAGAAAACATTCCAGGTAACCAGTGTTAATGGTAGAAAAACACACATTACACCTGGTACCAGTGGAAAGAGAGGCACGATATTACAGCTGCGTTTGTCCTGGATTTACTGGTGTTTTCATTTTAATATACATTCAGTGTTTGCTTTCAACAGGCTGTTATGGTTACAGTGCTGCTCTGATCACAATATACAGTAACACGGGCAGTAAACGTGCATGTGGATATGATCTCTTGCACCACATGTATGTCCGATCATTTAGAAAATGCATAGCACATCTCTCTTCATCAAGTCATGCAAATTGAGTTCTTTCATCTGTAGCACAAATAGTGGGAAGCGAGTTACACCCCATAGTTACCCCATAATACTTTCAATGAACAATGGAAATGACTTATCATACAACACTGATGACATTTATTGAGTTTAAGAAAATCCTAAGAAATAATTTACACTGAATGTCTGTTTTTGAATAGTGACACACAGTTTGTGGATCATTTCATCAAAGTTCATCAAATGTTTGTCATATGCAGGAGTGAAAGGTGTTGTGATGGACTCCAATGGAAACCCCCTCCAGAATGCTGTGGTTGAAGTGCAGGGAAGAGGCAACATTAGCCCATTCAAGAGCGACCGTCGCGGGGAGTATTACAGACTTCTGTTGCCCGGCACCTACACGTTCACGGTAAGATTCTGCCCCCTTGTGGTCACGTGCTCATTGCTCGAGAGTTCTGAACAACAGTGTCATCATGCACCGTGTCTTTCAGTCGAAATAAAGGTTGTGCTTAGCTCAGTTAATGTAACTGTTTGCTCTTTGGGTTAACACTAACTAACCCGAACCGTTAACGAGATTAATGTATCAGATCACATATGGTAATACTTAAATTCCTGTTTTAGTTCATGTAAATATTGATGGATTTGGTCACATCATAGCTCATGTTGCCCAATGTGATTGGTAGTCTGCATTTTTTGTGTATTTTAAGCAAAAAATATAATAAATGAGTCTGTTTGTCATTGGTTAAACCCATAATATTTTGTCCACAGGTGACATTCCCTGGACACAAGACACATACAGAGACCATTTCTGTACCATACGGTCCAGACTCGTTCTCTGCTGTAACCCACAACTTCCTTCTTCAAAAGAGTGACTCAAATGTAACACAACTTCCCCAGTCTGACACGGCCTCAATTGAAAAAATTCCAGGGAACAACAGCGCCGCCCTGCTGGCCAGCACACTCACTGCACTTACCACTTTCATTATCCAAAGACTGATGTTGTCCTGAAATGGGGCAAAAACTTACGAAAACTTTTCCGTGATCAGCTCCTCTTTGCTTTTCTTGCACAATCAAACCTTTTTTATGGACTGTTCTGTTTTTGTACAGTGTCATGAGGCCAGATCAACTGTCCTGCAGGTCTAGACTCACATTAGATGATTAACATTGTTAACATGGGTTAACACAGCTGGTGTCAGTGCTGGACATACACAACATTATTCTGGAGAATTAACACATCTGCCAAACATCTGCCGAATGTGGGTAAAAGTTGACCTGGGCAAGTACAGTAAGTGAGATATGACAGTAATATAAGGAAAATGGCAGTTAATTAATAACTTTATAAGGGACTGCAACATAATACACAAAACAGTCTGATTTTTGCTAATATGAGTGATGCCAGTGGTTTACAAAGACATGCAAAGTCTTTATTTATCTTGCTCTGTCTGTTCAAATGAAAATCCTGAGGTGTGAGATGATACAGTGGAAGTGAATGGTGCCTGAGAATGACTGTTGGTTTAAAGTTCAATAGTGACACATGAAGATTATATCACTTGAAGGCAATGTACTGTATATACATGTTATATGAATATGTATATATGTTTGTACACAATCATATACGTCTACATTTTTTCTCTACTCTTGTAGGAAGGTGCTACTCTAAAACTGTGTTTTCGTTTTAAATGTTGAAGATGGTGCGGACAGTTAAAGCAAATTATTTTAATAGAATAATTTGTGTCTGTTTGTTTTGTATATTAACATAATGTCTGCGATGGTGTACATGTAAAATGTAAAAATGAAGAGTCGAAACAAGTCAGCCAAAAAACTTTGGTGCCCTTCTACCTCACACTCATGTAATCTCAGTTTCAGAAGTCTGGCAGTGCCTTAAATAAACCTGTCAGAAACATTCACACCATGTCTGATTTCTCAAACTTCAGATGCTGTATTGAAAACAAGATGGTAATGTTCATTGTTTTGTCTAAGATTATTTTTACACACACTATTGGACGCTATTAAAATAAATATGTAATATTCATTCACTCAATCTTAAAATGCATTTTTTAATGCATGTTTCATGGTCACGGTGGGTAAATGGGGTAACCTGGTTATTTTTTTAACTCGCCGTTAGCTTCAGGTAAATATCACTCGGTTTCCTGTTACACTTGCTGCAGTTAATGATGAAACATCACCTAAGTTACTGAACACTAATCTGCCAATTAAGCGCTTGTGCAACAAATTGCAGCTCGTTACTCTTCTGTGTTAATGAGATAATGAGCTGTAGAGTTCTCAGAGCTGAACAGATGTGGTCACATAAAGACAAGGTAAGTGGTTTGTTTCAAGCAACATTTGTTTTGTTTTGCTGGTTGAAAGTCTCTTCACATCCTGTTGGCAATCACAAAGTGGTCTAAATATGTTTTTATCTAGTTATATATCATTTCATACCAGAAGACAGTCAGCTTGTGCCTGACAATCAGCTTGTGACTTTATCATCAAGCAGAAATGATGATCTAATATCCAGAATGAGGGCTTTTATTTTGAAGTGCAGTGACAGCAAGCGAAGTTCATGGACGTCTAAGGAGGTATCGGATTTTCGGGTCGGCTACCATTTTTATTTCTCTGTATGAAATGGCTCAGAGCTCAAGGGGTTCCTCAACCGTGGACTTTGGTTTTGGTATGAGTGATGACTGAAGCTGGCACTGGGTTGTTACTGAAACAGAACCGCAGGGTTGTGTTTTTATTGATGGCATTCCAACTAGAAACGAAGTTGAAGAGCGTGCTGGACATGATGTATCTCCTGCAGTTATCATAATATTTCAACAGGTGGCAGTATTGCTCCAGTGGGAAGAACATTGTGGTGTTTTTGCAGTAGTTAGTTTTTATAATTTTACTGTAATCGTTATTGATGGAGAAGATGGAGAATATTTCTGATGAACATTCTTTAAAAGTTACAGGTCACTCGTTACTGCATCAGTTAAAGACGTTTATATTTTTATATTTATATTAGGAAGATGGAAAGGGGTGTATTAATGATGACTGATCAGATATGGAGCAGATGAGGTGAGATTCTCATTGATTGTGGCTTTTGTTCAGTGTTTCACACATTAAAAGTTTAATTACAGGTGAGATGGTCTTACACTGATAATCCTGACGTGACTAACAGACCATAAAATCTCATCACATAGGAACAAATCAGACCCCTGGCCTGTAAAACAGATTAGTTTTACAAAGAGTAAACAATGATGAACTAGTGCATTTATTTTCTCTGAGAAATTGAAGTGTGCGCACAAACAACAAACTTGTGACTTTTAAAAACTTTTAGAACTTGGAATGCTGTGTATGAAATTCTTTATTTGCAGTTCTGAAAATTAATGTATATGTTTATAAAACGATCCACTTAATTGTTTCAAATGAACTTTTGCTACAATGTACACTATCAGAATTAAGGTGTATTCACACTAGGCATGTTGATGGTGTCTGAGCACATTTGGCCTTGTTTGAATTGTGTGATCACTCCAAACGGATCACTCTCAGATTTTGTGACAATCTAAAATAAAAATCATCATTATAGTTTGGTTATATTGGCTTCCTCTATTTTATCTCTCTCAAAATGCAGGAGATCATCCACCCACCTGGTGGACATCTTCATTATTTTTTTGCACCCACTCGCTGTTTGATTTATTTGTCCTGCTAGTTTCGGCAGCATCGCCAGTTTCATCATCATCTGTCACTTTCTAGCAGTCCCTGAGATCTTGATTAGCTGCTTCAGGTGTGATTCATTAGTGTTGGAGCTAAACTCTGTGGACCAGCTCTGTG
>JAZGTI010018837.1:0-11410 GCA_036877585.1 Botia kubotai
GGACAGCGGCACTACACGTATGTCCAAAACGACACCTCAACCTCAAGTGATGGTGTCAGCACTTTGCATGTGCGCTCTCCATTACTGGAAAAAAACGCTCGTTCCTCGAATCCGGGACTGCGCTGGGAGCAGTTACATTTACATTACATTTACATTTAGGCATTTGGCAGACGCTTTTATCCAAAGCGACTTACATTGCATTATACTACACATTGATCACTATACATCGAGTATGTGCAATCCCTGGGATCGAACCCATGACCTTGGCGTTTGTTAACGCCATGCTCTAACCACTGAGCTACAGGAAGCCAGTTTCCACGAGGAAGGTGATAACAACGGATGCATCGCTCTCAGGTTGGGGGGCAGTGTGCAAGGGCAGAATATCGAAAGGAAAATGGCCCGTCTCACTGAGAAGTGCGCACATAAATTACCTAGAACTGTTAACAGTGTTTCCAGCTCTGAAACATTTTGTGCAGTTTCTGTGGAACCACCACGTTCTTATCAGATCAAACAACACGACCACGGTGGCATATATAAATCGCCAAGGGGGCACACGCTCTCCTCAGCTTCACAGTCTGGCACAGAAACTGATTGTGTGGGGCGGAAAACACTTTAATTCATTACGGGCAACGCACGTCCTGGGAATAATGAATGCGGAGGCGGATCTCCTGTCCAGGGGGAAGCCTCGGTACGGCGAATGGACACTCCACCCTCAGGTGGTGGGCCAGTTGTGAAAGAGATTCGGTCGTGCGGCCATAGATCTCTTCGCATCGCATGAAAACAGTCACTTTCCTCTGTTCTTCTCACTAGCGAGAGACGGTGCGCCTATGGGTGGATGCTCTAGCGCATCCATGGCCAAACGTATTGCTTTACGCGTTTCCTCCGCGAAGTCTGATCATACCAACTCTAAGAAGGGTAAGGGAGTGCGGCCACTCAGTCATACTGATTCCCCCAAACTGGCCGGGGAAAGTGTGGCTGGCGGAGATAATGCCGCCCTTAGTTGACCAGCCCTGGCCTCTCCCGCTACGCAGAGACCTCCTCTCGCAGGCGCGGGGGGAGATATTCCACCCCGCCCCGGACAGGGTTGTTGTTTGGGCTTAATCCGTGAGAGGTTAAATTTAAATGCTACAGGGTTGCCTTCGAGGGTGATCGAGACAAAATTTAGAACGCGAGGGCTGCTTCAACGCGCTCTGCGTACGATAAGAAATGGAACGTTTTCGAGCTGTGGTGCGTGCATAAGCGCATAGTTCCTTTTCTCTGTTCGGTTGCAGATGTATGTTTTCTGCAAGAACTTTTGGATAAGGGCAGAGCTTTTTTCACCATTAAAGTGTATATCACTGCGATTTTTTGCGTGTCATGTGGGGATTGACAATAACACTATGTGTCGCCACCCGCTTGTATGCAGGTTAATGAGAGGTGCACGGCGTTTGAACAGGGTGTCAAAGCCACTGATTCCGCCGTGGGACGTGCGCCTTTTGAGCCTACAGACAGCAGTGATCTGAAGCTCCTTTCGCTAAAGTCCGCATTATTACTGGCTCTTTCAACTGCGAAACGGGTTAGTGAACTTCACGCTTTGTCGGTTCATAACTCCTGTACGCAGTTCACTATGGATTACTCGAGAGTGTCTCTTGATATGTTGATAGCTTACACGTTTGTCAGGTTTTACAGGCTGGATGTTACGGAGCCGTCTTTGGCTCATTCAGTCCTAAGTGTGTAAAAAAAAAAAAACACTCGTACAGATGTTTTGTTTTTCAAATGTCTTCATTATATTCTGTGAATAATGGGGGGTTTACATTCTTATGTTATCACACATCACTAAGATGGTTGACATGCCTGCTTCGGACAGCATATCTGCAATACGGGAGTTGTCTATATCCCATAGTGAGATACCGAAGGAATGTTTGAAAGAGAACTTTAGGCTACTCACATAACCCCGGTTCTCTGATAACATGAGTGAGGTATCCCACCACACGTCCCTCCTTGCAGTTGCACGGGGAAGAGATATGCTGAGAATGAGGTGGGGACCGTTATGCAGTGATATATATATATATATATATATATATATATAACGGGGAGGCTGGACTCCCGCATCACTGTCCTGATTTGTCTGTCAACCGACAGACGTGGTGCAATTGGTGCTTCCAGGATTGGTCACGCCCGAGGCGATTCCCATAGTAGATACCTCACTCATGTTATCAGAGAACTGGGTTTTTTCAGGCAAATGTGATTGATTTCAGTGACTATATAACAGTGTAATGTGTACCCAAAATTCAGCTTATGTAAAATTGTTTCAATTATCACGCCCAGTGTAAAAGGTAAACGTTGCCACATTTGTTTTTAGGAGTGCATTAGCACATATATGGTCCTACAGCCAATAGACATGGATTAAAAACTGTAAAACTTTCATTTTAAGGCAAAAAGATACCAACCAGAGTTTTGTTCTACCCACTGAAGGGAGTCCATGTGTGCATTGAGGATTTTGCAGATCTGCTGAAGCTAAAATACAACATAAATCACCCTTAGCTCGAAGCACACAACAAATTATAATTTATGAAAACACAAACATGGATCAAATGTACACACCGGGTCAGTGGTGTCAGCAGGTCCACTGGATGTGTTGAGGTGTTCAATAATCTCTTTCAGATCTTGGGACATTCTCTTAAGCTGGGCATCCACATTTTCTGCCAGCTTGTACCTGGAAAATGCAAAGATAGCGCAAATACTACATGCAGTGCTGAAAATGTATAATATGTAAAGCCATATCAAGATGGTTGACTGCATACTGTTTTTTACTCACGTTCTCTCTCGTTCTTCATCTGCATTTTGCATGTAAATGGTTCCACTTTGCTCTTTGACAGACTCCTCTAACGGACCAAGAAGATCCTCCAGCTCTTTCTGCTGGGATAGGATAAAGTCCAGTTCCTGATCTAGCCTGTGGTACAAACACCAAAACAGTAACAAAAAGTTGACATCAAGCATGACCTGCTGTCTGGTAGCACAGTTAAATCATTCAATTTATTACACACTAGCTATTCAATCAATTTAAAGCTAGTGTATAATTTCTGCTTCACTAGCATCACCAAGTAGTCTTGTCCTAACTCAAACCAATGTCGCTGAGTCAGGCTGGTGTTATGATAAAGCCATAAAACTACAGTGTTTACACTATGCTAGAAAATCAACATACAAATGGCTTACTTATTAGTTTTCTATTTTATTAGATTGGCATGGATTTAACAAAAAAACACCTCAACCAGAAAAATCATGGATTATTAGTGCCTAATAATTCTCCCTATATATATTTATATATATAGGGAGTTATATTAAAAACAAATGTAGATAAAGTACCTTCTTTGGTCCAGTTTCACTTTCTCCATATCTTTATGTAAAGCTGTAATCTAACCAAAATAAAACAATGACATTAACATAAAAATTAACAAAAGCTACTTTAATTGCCAAAATACAACTCCATAGTTTCCGTCTTAACTAACATTTTAACATGTTATTTTTATGGCTGTGCTATGAAGACACAGAAAATTCAAAGTGTTTAGTGTTCAAACTCTGATAATCTTTATGGTCTTGTCAAACAACACAAGCTGTAGTAACTGTACAACTTAAGGATTTGATGCTGTATGTGGCAAAAGGGAGAAAACAGTGTGCTCCACCTTCTCTCCATTTTCAACCAGCATACGGTCCCAGGCGTTGACTTGAGTGGCCTGCTGAAGAAAGTGTCTTTCTTGGTCTTCCAGTTCTGAGCTCCACTTGTTGATCAAAGCCTCCAGCTGGGCATATGACATCACTGGGGCAGTGCTGACACAAGACCACAAGAAATGGTTGTTGCAAATCAAAAAAAATCTGAAACTGAAACTTTTCACATGTGAGAAGCTGTGTACCTGGTTGTGACAGCCACAGTGGCTGTGACAGCTGTGGTGGCGGGTGCAGTAGAAATGGTTGTCTTCAGTCCTAGAGGAAAACCTGTGGCGGATCCTGTGCTTGCAGCAGCTAAAAACACACTCAAATAAGACTTGAAAACCAAAAACAGCCATATCAAGACCTCTTTTAATACTAGCACACAGGCCTGTTTGAGATGTTAATAAGCAGAAGCTTGTGTGTTGGAGAGTAACCTGTGGTTGTTGTTGGTGCTGCTATTAGAGGCTTCAGTGTCAGGCTGCTGGGGGCACCGGAGCCTGAGGTTGCTGCAGTAGCCATCAAGGCCGTGGAGGAGCCCACTGACAAAAGAAATAAACCCTCATCTAATCTGATGGGAACTTCACATTTTACCACAAAGACACATTACATTTTGCACCTAGAGATTGAAGCCTGTTTTAGAACTATTAAGATTTGTTGGATTGTGACACTATTTGCATGACAACTAAGCCCAGGCACACTATAAATCCAACATTTTGTTAGAGATTGCTGTGATGCATTTTGGAACATGGTACATGAAATTGACTTCATTACAATTCAATTCAGTGCAAGGAAATGCAGCAAAAAGATTCTTTCAGATGTAGTGTCTATAGTATCTTCAAGGATAACTTATAAGGAGAGCATGGACACTGTGAATTCTTTGTGCTATGAAGGAAGTGTTTTGAGAACATCACTGGCTGCACTAGGTGGCTATTAGACTTTCTATGTGGTATCAGGTCAGCTGTAAATAACGTTTTTCCTCTGACAAGTGGTGAAATATGAACTCACGTGTGAGCCCTGTGGATTGTGTTGAGGCTATAGGAGCAGCAAACAGAGAAGACACTGGGGCTGATGTGGACAGACTTGACAGAGCAGAGCTGGCAGGTGCAGGAGTGGCTGAAAAAATACACTTTATATACACATATACGTAGATTTCTCTTTTATCAGTTTATTCATATTGCTTACATACCCGAAGCTTTAATTCCAAAGTTAATTGCAGTTGCAGTTGAAGCAGAAGTCAAACCTTTGAATCAAAATGAAATCATTTAAAAAACTGGTAATGACATAATCCTACTTGCATTGGTGATGTAATGGCAAGTGGTGTTAGGGGATGCATGGACATACATGGGGGGTTGTACTTGCTAGTTGATTAATGGGGGTTACCGTCCCCCATTTCCTCTGGAGTTTACACCCCTGAGGGTGTCAAACTGTCAATCTATTTCCCTAAGATTTGGTATCCCTGAGCTACTTTCTGCTGTATTACTGGATCAGTGAAGCTCGTCTTATGACAAGTGGGAGCTACGAATTAAAAATGTACTTACTTAATACCATAAAACCATAACTTGTTAATGTTTCAGCATGTTTTAATTTGCTCTCATGCTTTAGTGAATTTGTGGCCTCAATTTCAAATTAATGACACCAGGAATTTAGAAAAAAACACATCAAGGTTTACTGAAATGAGAGAAACTAAAACAAGCTCACCAGCATGTTAAAAAAAAAATCAACAGCATTTTAGTGTAATTTTAGCACAGTAGCAAACAGATGACCTCAAAGCTAACAGACATAAACTAAAGGCCAGAAATATTCTAGTTTTGATTTCATGGGATACTCTGCATTAAAGGCACTCTGCATTACCTGAAGACTGGCCCCCCTGTGAGAGGGCAGAGGTGGGCTGGGCCGGGGCTGCTGAGGTTGCCTGGAGTTTAGGTGTTCCAAAGCTGAATCCTCCTCCCACAGGCTGCTGGGCTGCAGAAGCCTGAGTTGACAAACCTCCAAGAGTAAAACCCATCCCAGCAGATGAAGCCCCCAGAGTCACACCTGTGGCCGTAGTCTGAGATGCAGCAGGGGTGCTGAATTTTGGAAGAGAAGCACTGAATGCAAACAGACAGCATAAATGTAAACACTCCAAAGTACCATTCCATGCAAATGTTTATCCAACCTATAAATACATAAATAGTGAAAACACTTAGCAGCAGCAAAAGTGGACATTCTTACCCAAAAGAAAAGCCTCCACTAGAGGTGTTGCTTTGGGTCTGGGCTCCGAAGCTAAATCCTCCTTGAGTGCTTCCATTATTATGTGTTGACTGTGCAAGAAGTCCTGCAATCTGGGATGGTGGCTTTCCAATTGTTTGAGTCTGAGTCTGAGGCTGGCTGGCCGCAAACGAGAAGCCACTCCCTGCTGCAGGAGTGCTGGTCTGCAGACCAATGCCTGTAGAGGGTGCAGCTGTAGTTTTGGGAATACCAAAGGTGAAGCCTCCAGTGCCTGATTGCCCAAAGTTAAATGCCATAATGCTGCCAAAGAGGTTTGAAAAAGCAAAATGTTAACTTTTTGACGTTTTAATGACCCTGACTTTCCAAACAGTGAGCATAAAGTAAACATGCTTATTTCTTTCACCTTGGACCATGAATGTAACAGCTATCTGAAGTCTGATCATCAGACAGGTTCATTAGAGACTGTGGCTGTGTCTTAAACCCTAGCGAGCTACCAACAAAGACTGCATAGACGCATTCGACTGTGAATGTAATCAAGTTACTCAGACTATGATGCTTAAAATGTTGTCTAGATGGCAGTTTTAAACCATCATCAATGTTTCGGTTTCGAGCTATAGCCTTATTGAGACATATTCAATGTTAATACGACAAAACTGATAACTCTACTAAAATAGCAGAGCCTAGTATAATCGGGTTTAAACCAGTACAGATTAATAAATGTCATAAAATAAATGTAATGTAAAATAAATTTAACAGCGACTAAACATCGAGGCAACAGTTTACTGAATGCTTCACACTCATATCACACCATTACGTTTTCACTGTAAAACAAAATAATAAATTGTAAATTAAATCATCTAAGGAGTAATAAAACATAACATACCTTCGAGAACGTTTAAAACGTACAGACTGAAAACAGCGCGTTTACTCAGCGTCACGCACACCAGTAAGGACCCCTGCTTCAACTACGCGAAACGCTGCCTGATCAAAATAACAGCCAGCATATTACTACATTTTATTCTCATTTGATTCTAAATTTCTCAAATAAAAATAAACATGCACGTAGAATTATAATAATGTTATGTCTAATGTGAAATAAATAAATCTAAATAAATATATTCATTTTATTTTGATATTTAGCCCCCTCTCTAAGTTTGTTAGATAATAAGAACATAAACAGGCGCAGAAACATGGGCCCATGAGCAATAAGGGAAACGCGGGAGCAAATTCACAAAATAAAAGAGATAAAAATGATTATGTTTCGTTGTAAATTAACTTTAAAACGCTAAACTGAACATTTTATAATGCACCGTGACGGCGGGAGCGGAAACCGTTATTACGTTGCCACGCGCACTTTCTTGGAAGTCTTAAGGACGGGTCTAGGAAAGCTGCAGCCTCCATAGGACACATACTTGCGTTTGAGAAGCACCTTGTTGTTTTCAGAAAAATGTGTAGTGACTGTTGTACATAGGTCATTTGAAGGCATCTTTGTGTTTTACGAATTACATTTACTTAGCAGTGCTTAACTGAAAGTGAATATAATTTTGTGAAATAAACCACCTGCAGAATCCTCTAATAATGACAAACATTTTAGTCAAAATTTTTAGAATTAACTTGAACATTTCCAGATGGAAGTTTAGTCTTCTGGGTCTGCTTCACATGATCTTGATGACCATGGTTTTCCTGATGAAGCAAGCTGATTTATCTTTGTGTCTCCACATAGTTATCCATTTGTAGTGGTAGAGTGTTGATATGTTAATCATTGCATTCAGCAATTTGCAAGTGCATGGCAGGTGTATATAGGTGTATCAGCTATGATGTGAATATTACTGTGCTTTATATTAATCTTTGTTTGTACAAGTATTTGAAAGGCACACAAATTGGCCAAATGACATTTAGCTTCAGATCAACTTTTTGTGAGGGTTAGATTTAATAGAAGGTATAGAAGTATAGTTTCATTAACTAGATAGGCACGTTTTCTAAAGAAAATGTGAGTGATGCTTGCTGCGGAATATTTAAATGATGTTACCATGTTTTAACATGATGCTAATGTAATTTAGCATAATGCTAGTATGATTTAGCATGATGTTAGCTTGTTTTAGCATGAAATGGCATAATCCTAGCACGACTTAGCATGATGCCATATAGATACATAGTATAGATGTACTAAAATGTCTTATTCATGAAGTCTCTACTTTTGATATTCTGATGTAGAGCTATAATTACACAAAATGCAGCCCAATGTTAAGTCTATGGAATTTCCCCCCACTTTTTCTATGCTCTAAAAACATAGTACACCAGATCGCTTATAAAAGTCATAGCACACCTCTCCTCAATAAGCCTGGTCGATTTGTATAAGGATTTAGGTTTTTAATGTACTAAATATTTGTGAGCTCAGTATTTAATGTAAATATACACAATTTGTTTTTGCATATATTGAATTCAAAATACACATTAATTTTAAAACGCACAAATGTGCAGATACAGTACGCATAGTAAATTAAAAACTTTAAATTTCAAAACAAATGTGGTTATACAGTGCAAACAATTCAAAACACGTGTACAGTGAGGACATACCTTTATAATACTTATAAACCTATACTTTATAAATAAACATATCTTTATTAAAATGGTTTAATTGTTCAATGTGTTGTATATACACACCTTAGTATGTTTTTTGGCAACTAGACCTACTGATGATCAATGATACTGAATATAAAATTTTCAAGGAGGAAGCAATGTGTTGAAGGAACTTCTCTAGGAATTTTATACACATGAAATTTACAAAATAGGAGCACAGGTCTTTGCATAGTTTATTATGAATGTAGAATATTTTAAAGCATAAATGCACTGGCTGAGGTATTGTTTCAGAAGATATGTGGCTCCTGGCTTGTCTTACTGTTCAGGTAATGCACTATATTAGTTCCAACCTTTAAAAAAATAAACTTAAGTTGGCATACATTGTAACAAACATTTCATGAATACAATATATATGTTTACAAATGAATCACAGCAAAATTAGCAATGTTACACTCTGTAAAAGTGACACTGAAGCAGTGTTGTAGTGAATTAAAGTACTTTAATCAGGGAGCTATTAGAAAATCATGACTTAAACCTAGGGTAGGCTAGCAATAGAGGCTAGCAATAGCTTTGAAAGCATAAGACCCACCCTCCCTTCATACATAATTTCACAGGTAAATAGGACATCCTGTCCACAAATATTTTATAATCCTGTGTCTTCCACAGATTTAAATTTATAAATATATTTAGATCAATTTATTTAGTGACTGCTATCAGGAAGTCAAGAGACTATCAACCAGCATAACAAAAAACATTTCTGGCAAAGAAATCATGTAATAGATAGATAAATGTCACACTTTTAAACACAAAGGATTGTTATTTGAACAAGGATAATAAAATGGCACGCCAGTGCCAGTGCCATGTCGTCTACATCAGGCCAGTAGGGGCATTTATTTTCTGGGAACTCCATGTTGAATAAAGCCCAAAAATAGTTGAGTCATGGAATAGTGAAAAAAACGTACTGATTTTCTTCTTTTCTGCAGACTGGCTTTCATCATTCATCAATTAGAAAACATTACTACAATGAGTCACAGAGAATTAACGACTCACCTTCCATATCATTGACATTGTTATGCTGAAATTAATGCTCATGCAACATTATGTACACGTTTATGACTCATGTATAATAACACTTGTCATAACACAATCTATGTAACTGCTCATCAACCTTTAGGGCTTCATATAGCTTTAATGTATGACTTTTAATTTTGTTTGGATTCAGAGCCATGCCCACTCTGTCCTTTATTCTTGATCTAAGGGGATATTCGTTTTTTTCAAATATCAATATTGACCAATGAAAGCTAATTATTTGTTTTACAACTGAGAGTAGATTGTAACATCCTCTTTGATTTACATGTTTTAAGGTGCTTGGAGGTAATATGCAGCTGCAGATCCAGACACCATGGTTTAGATGTTAGTTAAGCCAATCACACCATAGTTTGCCTTTAACACCATATAAGGACACAACTGGAGTGCTCTTGGTAGTGTGCGGTGGGTGTTTCCTGTGCTAAAGGCATGCATTGTTTCTCACAGTGGCGCCTGCCTGGGCTAAACATATACCGCCCACAACATGCTACCCAAAGATTTTATGTCATGTTTTCATAATAAAATAGTGCAATAGCATCGGCCTGGATGCTTGTTAAGTAAGTGGCAAGAATAACTGGCAAAAATGTTTTGTTTCAGTGCAGTAGTAATCTTAAAGTAAAACAGTGCTATAAGCAGAAGAGGACACAATTGTCCTGAAATTTATAATAGTGGGTTTTTAATTGATCTGTTTTTGTCTTTACGGTTTGGATCTTCCTATCTACAATATCTTTGCATTCTTGTTGTAAAGTGATAAAGCCTAATAAAGAATGGAAACCCCATGTGCATGAGGGAGGATGAAAATTCAACCTCGACCAAAGAGATTCCCTCAAGCACTGAGTCTTTCAGGTGAGCAGGTCCAAATATCCGCAGGAAGAAAAAATTGCTGTAAACGCGTTTGGCAGTGGTATGTACAAAGCCAAACTCAAACCGCTACTGGTAGAATTAATTAAATCAACAGTATGCTGTGTAAGCCACACAAACCACACAACACAATATAATAATGTACACACTCAATACTAAAACTAATCCAGAGTAATCCAGAAGTTATTTGATATCCTAAAATTTAGGTCTCGTCATAAACAGACCTTTTTCAGGACACCTATCTAATGAGGGAGGAGACACACGGCAGACTCTGAATATAAAAGACACATGATGTAAACATAAAAACATGCATTAAAAAACATCACACCCTGGTTTCCTCGCCTCCCTGTTTTGTGTTATCTTGTTATTTAGATTTGTGGCAGACACTAAAACAGTTCTTCAAAAATGATCCCCAGCCCAACTGGGTGGGGCAAAACATCATACTGCAGTTTACAGGTCTTTTCAAAAAACGCAAAACCAAAGTCATCTGATTCTTAGTTTTATGTTGCTGATCAGCTCGCCCTGTATATACAGTGTATCAAAGTAAATTAGGCATGACTGGATGTGGAACTACACTCAAGCATCATGGATTTTTAGTAAGCTGTCAATCAAATTTGCCTTACCTCAAAGCAAGGTAAGATAGGGATAGTTCAACTGTAAGGCCTCTGGCTAGGGTTGCAATGCTGTTTGGTGGCTAATGATCAAACAGAGCTAATGATTTGAATTCAAGTTTTACCTTAAGTATCTAAATTCGTTCTGCTGAATATACCAAAAAGATTTAGACTTTGAATACTGAATGAAAAACATGTACAGACTTCTATACACTAATTTTCCTATAAGACATTTATAGGTAGGGCAGGTGATTTTTAAAGCTAGCTTGCTATTGCTTGCCTGTGCAAAATTGCCTTACTATTAAGGCAAACTTTTAAAGATCTAAATTTAATCTTATTACATGACAAAATGTCAAAGGACTTCTTACATATTTTTT
>JAZGTI010018839.1:0-11410 GCA_036877585.1 Botia kubotai
GGAAATTAAATCATTTCCAAATTAAGGTTTTTAGCCAGATGTCCATGGAGATCAACATTTAATACACAAACCTTGAAAACAGTGATTACGGAAGGACCACAACTTAAGATGGGCTGTGAATAATCACCAAATGACAACAAACAGGATATAAAAAGGCAGCAATAAACAGTAACACAATATAATTCTCAAAATAATTCTCCTCATTTACATTGCTGGGATCTCATGTACCACACGGTCTGTGACAGTATTATTGTCTATTAACTTTTCTACCTTTTTTACTTCAGTGAGGCCCATTTTCACGATCCCATCAAGAGCCCCATAAACTCATGCAACGGGCCTCTGTTCTGTTCTGCGCAAACGGTTCGCCTCCACTGATCTCAGATCAGTCTTGTGGTTTTCTCTAACAATTAAACTTACACTAAAACCAGTGTGTTGCTGTAGCACAGTTGGCAAAGCATTGTGTTAGCAACACAAAGGCCATGGGTTCGATTCGCAGGGAGCACACGTGCTGACAAAACGTATAACTTGAATGTACTGTAAGTTACTGTAAGCGTCTGACAAATGCGTAAATGAAAATCTTGGATTTAGGAAAACGGCTTAAAGGAATCCAGTGGAAATCTGCTGGACTGCTCTTGTGGATTTAAGTTCGGGCTGAGACAATGCACATTAAATGTGTTTGAGGTACATGATTTATGTGACTATATTTAATCTTAAATGATTTAATCTCAAATATGTGTGTTTGGCACAATCCCATGTTATAATTGTTCCAGGATAATGATGATCAGGGCTAGATGCCACATTTTTCACGCTGGTGAATACCGATTTATTTCTGTTAGTTAAACTCTGTACACATACACTAAAGTCATCGCTACAGCAAAACACTGTTAAATATTCGTACTGTTAATGCCCAGATGAAAAACCGCCATTGACCCATGCATATGTTTTCTCTACAGAATAATTTTACACATGAGAACCCACCCATAAAAAGACAATTGTGATATGTTGGTATTTATAACCTTTTAATTTTAAAAATAAAACAATTGCAAAGCGCAAATTAAGCTGGGTAAAAAACGTGACAAACATTAAGGTATCAAACCACTGTTTTGGGGAACAGAACTGTTATGTAGAATTAAAGTGTGTTTAAATGTGACAGCTTTTAGGCGGCTCATGGCGCAGCTTAGGGCTGAATCGATGGAAATCACTGAACGCTTGAACTGAACACACACTATTTGGGTGTGACAGTAGCGAACGGCTTGAGCTTCGCTATCAGCGCTCTCACGCTGACGGACAGATTTAATGAATGACGCGTGCTTCGCTCGCCGCGCGCTACTGCAACGCAACGCACGGAGACGCGCGAACTCACGCGGCGGTGATTAATTCAGTGTTTGACGCTCGAAAGTTTGTGTGACGTAGCTCTGATCCGAACTCAACAAGAGACCGTCTGTTCGCCCGGAACACCCGCGGCGAGGGTGTGAAAGTAACGCGCGGAGCTCTGCGCCTCTTCGCTGTAGACTCCGGAACAAGCGGGGGCAGATTGTAAGGGTTCAGAAATTAGGATTCACTTAGAAATATCCTTAAAGTATGCTTCAGTTTTTTCCATTATTGTTTGGTTACGTGTAATGACTTTAATGAGTGAATCTTTATGGCTTCCTCTTACGGGTGTGGGAGACTGACTTGCGGTCTTTATCTCCGCCTGAGATGCTGTAATACGCGGCTCTCTCGGTACCCGGGGTCGGGTGTGTTGGTAATGCGCCCGCTATAGCCAATCCGCGTCGCCAGAAAAGTGTGTGCCCACCTCTCTTCTTCATCATCATCACCATCATCATCAGAATCCTCACAGTCAGAGCCAGACACCAGCCCAGAAAGACACTCTCAGACAGAGCTTATAAAAGAAAGAAAGCGAGATCAAGAGGCATTTTCCAGACAGGACGGTAGTGAGAACATGATCAACTAGTGGATCCGGACAGCCTTTCAAATTCATGTTTGGATGTGTTTATTTATAAGCTTTGAGTTTCATCATTCTGGTTTTCGGCAGCCGGACACTTCAAGACCAAGTCGCACCGGCATCAGAGAGAGCACATGGGGATCATCGCGGCATTGCCCAGAAGATGTGCTTCGCAGCTTCGCAGCTGAGATCTGCCTCGCCTGCGCTCATCGTGGGATCGAACCCCTCGGTTCATGTCTGCGCTCTGCGCCCCGTATGAACTGACATGGCTCTTTGCGCGGGGGTGCGACAAACACGCAGACCGCGGCAGGGGAGTTGGACACATGTAGTTGTAATCGCGACCTATTGCTTTTTTTGTATATTACCATTAAAACAACTTTACGCGTTTCCCTCTTCGCTGAGCGACTGTCAAACACCTACCGGGTGGAACTGCTCCGGTAAGAGACGCACTGTTTGTAACACCTCCACGTATGCCTTCGCACGTCTTACAGTTCTGGCGTTTCTGTTATAAATAATGTTTAGCCATTAGTCTAATTAGTGAAGTAACGCTTTTATTCCAAGTAACTTGCATGACACACATTTGAGGTTCAGAGCCCCTGAGTAACCTCAGGTCAAGTGTCTTGGTCAAGCCAGGTCATAGATCACGCCAAGTGGGTTTTAAACGTGCAGTCTGTGAGTTACCAGACCAGATTTCAGAACCACTAGGCTAGACCGGATGTAAGCACTGAGAAACATGCATGAGAGACCTGTTAAGAGAATCATGTAGTGCTACTTTACTTTGTTTTAGTAAGATAAATGTAGCCCTGTGGAAGACCTTTTCCCATACAGACACTTTGGGAATAAAGGGCCCTGCTGTGCAATTATATGGTCTCTTAAATAGTTTCAGGGGTGTAAGAAATGTATCTGTTGCACAGTGCTACAGTGACCTATGAGAGATGATTCACAGCTAAATATTCTTCCTTAAACATTTCACTCTCTATTAGAGAAAGGCAGTAGAAAATATAATAAAGTGAGGGAAATCCTACATTAATGTACAGCAGGGTGGAGAATGTACTGTTGACATGTTCTTCCTGTCCTCTCTGATTCTGTGTCTGTGTTGTGCTGTGTAGTATCGACCTTGTAACCCCAGCACGGCGCAGACACAGTTGTTGGAAGCACAGCTTGATAAAATAAGCTGTCGGATAGACAAGGTGTCAGATGGCCGGCTTGAAAATATTGCAGTGTCCATTATGCTAATGCGTGTGCTACACTATAATTCTGTCTATTGTTAGCCCCGGCCTGTTTTTCTCTTTGTTCACCTGACACAGTCAAGTATCACAGCTTAGACAAGTTATACCACTGGTTGACTACTGAGATTCGTATGGTTTGGTGTTTAAATGGCCGGTAAAAGCTTGCGTGATGCTCACAGAATGATTGTAGCAGGTCTGGTAAACTTGAACACAAACGGAGAGCACCAGCCTCTCAGAGCTCATCATCTGCAAATTTCTCCCTCCCTCAGACTGTAGAGGACCACAGGGATTATTCTAATCCCTCACCTCAGTTCTTTATTTCCTGTTCCTCAGACACTCTGTACGCCAGAACCTATTGTGACGGTCGAGTGTGAGTGTGCGAGAGAGAGAGAGAGAGAGAGAGAGAGAAATGAAGTCTAGAGTGTGGAAGGTCTTCTGGGAGAGCTTGTCTGAGCTCCTGGGCTAATGAGGAAGTTGCAGTGCCCTATTTTAGGTTTCTTTGGGTGTTCTGTTCGGCTCTCTCTGTTTTATCCTGACTTTATAATGCCATTATTGAGATTTAATACAGAAAAACAGGAAGAATGTTGGTAATCAGTGGAGAGAAACGAGGAGCAAGAGAGAACCGTCCTGTTCTGTTCCCGTTTCTGCCAGCGTTAGTTGGCTCAGAGGAGCCATGACTAATGCAAGCCACCAGAAAGATGTTTCAGGGCTAATTGAATGGCCAGCGCAAGAGTGTTTGTGTTAAAATAATAATGCCAGCGGCTCGTTCAGTGAGAAAGAACGAGCCGGTATCGGATGCTGGAGTGTGAGTTGTGTATCTGGAGGTGAGCAGGAGAAATAAAGGACAGTAATTGGAGACGTCTCACAGAGTGCGCACTCATAAAGCTGAGTGCTTAGAAAGAGCACCGTGTTAAAATATGCATGATGGCAGATGTTTCTGTTTCTCATTCAGAACGCTGTTATTTCCTGTGTCGTACGATGGCTGGACATTTGAGGAGGGTAGAACTCACACATCTCATCAACATACATACAAACATACCAGCAGAAAGAAGCACATACACCGTGTGGTCTGAAAGTCTGAGAACACATCGAAAATCTGGTATTGAATTCTGTATTGAATCTGGAAATAAACACAGTTTGGGGTTTAAAACACTTATTCTGTATTCACTGTATGAATCTGTATTCACTGTTTTCTGTCATTGAAGAAAGATCTAAAATTCATGGTAGTTTATTATTTAACGTTTCACTGAAAGTGTTATGCTGATTATATTATTTGTAACGAGAAAACAAGAAAATATGAAATTACATTATTAAAATTGCAGAATTAAAACTTTGTACTGTGGTCTCAGATCTTTGAACCCTGTTGTATGTACAGTACAATAACTGAGTTCAAAACTTCAAAGGCAGTCATTTTCAGTAAGCCCAGGTTACCAAGCTGAGCATGAAGCATACTGTATTTCAAGATGTTTCCAATCAAAATATTTCCACCAAATCTTTAAAAAACGTTGTATTTTTAGCAGCAGATGCTTCTTTTGATCTCAGCCTGTTTGAAGCTAAAGCAACAGTTTTGTTCTTCAAATAAAAATATTTGACGTATTTCCGCAATTTGACAACAGTAGGCAATTATGCGGTGTAGCCCAAGGGTGCACAAGATTTGAGATGCAGCACAGATTTTTGGATGGGTCTGGTTTGGCCAGCTGCACAGAAACAAACATCAAAATGAATGTTTAAACATGATCTCTGCGCACAACAAGCAATAATAACAAACAGCGTTTTCCAGATGGACTGCAGGATGTTGTTGTGACTAGCCTGTGTCGTGTGCACAGCGCCAACTTTTTAAGTTTTTAATTTCCTCATAAATGCTTCCTTTGCCAGCAGAAACTTTGAACAGAACTTGAATTTTGTTTATAGAAATAGTTGTTAATAAACTTTCGTTAGAAATAAAAATGCAATAAACGTTGTGTAACGTTCTCAAAAGCCCACGCTATTGACAGAAGTGTTTTTGAAGTAAATTTTTCAAACAGAAATCTTTTAAAGATTAATTAATCTTTTAACATTTTAAAGATATCATTCATGTACAGCTGCTTTGAAACAATGACAATTTGTAAAAAGTGCTATATAAATAAAGTTGACTTGACTTGACTTGACTTGAGAAAGGAAGATTTCTAGGTAGTTTATTTCAGTCGTGGCTCATTGACGGTTATGTAGTTTTTTGACTGCTGGACTTTATCTAGCATCTGTGGGATGGATTAAGGTAGCTGAAAACATGCCTACAGTTCTGTGTTCATCAATTCTGTATGGATCAGCTGATTTGTGACTATTTTCAGAAGGATTGTTGTGCATTAACAAGTGTGATATTTGTGCGGGCTTCCTAATTGGTTACAGCAACAGAATTCCGTGCATTCTGGGAGAGTGTCCTTGAAAATGTTCAGTTATTAATGAGTGTCTTTGTCAGTCGGTGCTCTCCACCGTCCAGACTCACATTGTGACTTGACTCTGCCGATACAATCTTGAGAGAATGTGATTTGTCTGGCTACACGAGGCAGACAGGAAACACTGTCCCTCGATCAGTACTTATGAGCAGTTGTCGCACGCAGCCATATGGCGATGAAACTGAACTTGTCTCCCGGGGGCTTTGAGTCGCTCCTCCACAGGTGTGCCAGAAGGTGTGAGGTTCACTGTTTATTAACCTCTTGCACACAAACGTACCAATATTTCAAGGGTACCTCCACAAAATGCACAGACAAGGCTGCAACCTTCATTTAACATGGGTTGTGTTCCTGCTTGTCTATTTTTGAAAATGAAAGCCAAAGAGCTCTATGGTAGATTAATGATGTGTGTATAAATACTACACTAATGACCAGGCTATTCTTACTGGACCATCTGTTATTAGAGACTGGGCAGTGCTCACTTACATGCATTTGTTGTTCCTCAACAGGAAAACCTTCTGTGACTGGATCCAGGAGGTGTGAGGCAGCGAAACTGAGATTTTACTGTACATTGGTGTTATAATAGTGAGTGGTGCCCGGCTGTGTGTTTTTTGACCCTTGTTTTTGCTGGTTGTTGTGGAGAGGTTTACACTAAAGGCTGTGCAGTCATTTAAAGGGACAGTGCACCCGGAAATAAACTGATTACCATGTACACATCCTCGTGTCATTTCCGACTCTTTTCTGGAACACCTTTGTGAGGAAAAGAGACTGAAACAGAAGTATTCACTCTATTTTTTATATTTAGTTATTCACTCTTGTTTATTATTAATTCTATTAATTAATTCTATTAATTCTAGTGAATAACAGAGTTATTACCATTCTTTTACAGTATGTAATGGATATATGGAATGTGTAGACATAGTAAGTCATGTGACTTTCAAGAGGCAGAAGGGTGAGCAAATGATGACAGGTTATATTTTTGGGTAAACTTTCTCTTAAAAAGTTTATAGAGCAAGGCCTTCCACAAACTGTGTTTTTTGCCGAAATAAAAAACAATATAAATAAACATAAATGCCTTATGTTTATTCACTGTTATTCACTGCTTTTCAGAATTGACTAAAACGGGATAATGGAAAAAGATGATGCGACACAAATCTCTGATCTGCACACATATTTCTAGATAAAAAAGAAATTCTTTCATTAATGCTGCTTTTATCCCCAAATCCTAAAACTATTAGAGATTATGCAGTGTAATGTTCTCATGTACATGAATACAACTGCTGGCTGGCAGTAATAAGAGACATCAATGTGAGCTTTAGGTAATACTGCTGCAGATGCTGGCTAGCTTTTACACCCTGTGGGTTAACGACACTCCCCCATTTGCATATTCATTTATTCAGTTAGCAGATGTTGTAGTTCAAAGAAACTTTGCCCCGAGTTCATTAGCACAGCGCATGCCAGCGCAGATTTCTTGTGTGTGTGTGTGTGTGTGTGTGTGTGTAATATATATATATTAATAAAGGAATCCTCTGAAGGTGACAGCGCTGAGCTCTGCAGGTCCTGCGCTGATGTTTCTATTGTGTTATAATATAAGTTTCATATGGTGTGTGTCAGCTGCCTCTGCTTCATTATCATTCCACACACATTTGCTTATCCTGAGAGTTTTGCTGCTCTCCCTCCCTCTCTCTCTCCATTCATTTCTGTCTTGATGAGCAGTTTAACAGCATGTATCTCGCTTTCTGGAAGGCTACAAACATATAGACCACACACACATGCATGCACACTCATTTGTCTCGGCTAAGTAGTGCGCACCATCGCTGAAGGCGATGGACCGCACAGCCAGACACAACTGATTCGACAATATTTAAATTTTATGCTTGTCCCGTCTCAGCAAGAGAAATCATATCATCCATCTGCTCTCTCACTCACTTCCCCCTCTTGTGTCGCTCTGTCTCTCGTTCCTGTTCTCATTCAGCTGAGCACAGGTGAGCTAGGTGAATGTGTGTCATTGGCTTCACATTCAGTTTTTAAGTGGTAAATTCACTCGTTTATTATTGCAGACCTGTTTTGGATCATTGGACATTTGAAGTTTTAATAAGGCTGTGCTTTATTATTGGATTAAAAGGTCATCTTTCAAATAAATCTAGTTTATTATCTTGGCGCATTGTTTTAGAATGTGTGGTCACAGGTGTGTTTACAATGGCTTGGAATGTTGCTCTTTTGGAACCTTCAGATAGAACCATCTGGAACCTTTGCAGCGTCACACCTCAGGTCCAGTCACAGCCGGGCTGATGTACAGCCATAACTCATAACTCTTGCTCATGTAATGATATCATTCATCTTTGACAGAGTTTTCTAGCTGTAGTTTTTTGTTTATCAAAAGCTAACGGCCAAACCTCAATAATTCTGCCCAGCCAGCCAGCCAGCCCGACACTGCATTTTTTAAACATTGCACAGTTTTCATAGTGCATACACTATGAGCATACACAAGTGAAATCAGTCAAACCCTTCAAATCTCCTTAAAGAGGACTTATTTATTATATCACTGTATGACCTCAAATCAAAGAACCAGCTCTTCTGACCCAACATCACTTAGTCACTGGAGATAATAATCAACATCATCAGGTGCATGCTACTTATTATACAGCAAGAACAGGAGGAAATTTAATTTTGTTGGTACAGTAAACAGTGTTATGAAATAATGTCATGGAAGTATTTTTGAAACCATAATGAATGCAATTTAAAATGAAAAAAGCAAAACATGTTACAATTAAACGGCGATTTTTCTAGAAATAGAGTTCAAATGCTAATTACATACATTTTTAGTTAACTATGCTTTAATATGTTCTCACACACCATCAGAACCATCATTGTGGTTCCATGTAACATTACACTGTGACATAGGTCATTTCAGCTCTTTCACTTGCTTGAGCTTATGAAATATTCATCATGCTCTATATGTCTGTGTGTTTACAGGGAGAACTGAGTTCACTGTTGACCTGTTTTCATGGCAGAATTCAAAGTAGTGCAGCACTGGGAACAATTTCAAGTGTGAATTTAAATCGAGTTGACCACACCCACAGGAAGATGAACTGGAATGTCAGGAAGTGGAATTAAAATGACCATTTCAACAGATTATTAATCCGTCTGTTTGCATTTTTATGAAACCTTTAAACACAGAACTTTTGGTAAACTTCGATGCAAAACACCTTAAGATTCTTTCCTAAAAAACAAATGTGTTGTTTTTTATTTCTAGTTAATATATTAGTGGAATTGTATTGGTTTATTTTCATATTTAATTCTACATGCTTGAATTCACATTGGAATTGCTATTGTACATTCTGTTGTTTCCATAATTCAAATGAAGAAAAAATATACAATTTAAAAGTCATTCTCAATTCAAATCAATGAAATTGTAATGATGCAATACCTTGATGTTATGGTGAGACATGAATGTTGTGTTGCGTTCAGGTGTGTGTGCACAGAGGTGTCACACTCATAAGGAATTTGGATTGTTGCTCAAGCTCAACGGTATTAGTGAATCTGCTGTGAGAGAGAGCGAGAGCGAGAGAGCATCCTTGAAACCAATAGTATTTAACCATCATGTAAATAACTTATTCTCTCTTAGCCGGGCTGTTATCTGTATTGTATGTCTGCATGGACTCCTTGTTCTTGCTGCCAAGCACAAAACCTCAGTCCATTAAGAGACATCCTGCCCACACTCTCAGCAGAGGTCTGTAAGCTTCATACCCCGGGCTGCTATGACCCCAAACCAGGGACACGACCTCTCTTATCAAAGCAGCTTTTAAACCAGAGTCATTCGCTATTGCAGTCATAACACACTTCAGCTTTTACACTCTCCATCCAGAGCTTTGAACCACAAATCCTTTTGTCCTGAGGAAGCGATTCTGTGAGGTAATTTCACCCCAGTGATGTGTTTACTCAGTTATAATGAAACAAAATGCCTCAGGTGATCATTGGTGCAACTAAAGAAGAGTTTGTCAGCTGTGCAGAACCAATAGCAGTGATACTGAGGCATTTTCATTTAAAAGATCTGAATGGATATTACGAAACTATACTTGTGCTCGAAACGGACCTGACCAATGGTTAAACTTAACACCTGAGCCTGAGTTTTGTGTTTTAACTTAGTTATGTTACGATTAGAACATGAACAGAAATCTTTCTTTGTTGATTATAAGCCAGAATCTATACTGCACATACTCCACACTTTTAGTACAGTGGGGCTGACCTTTCTCTTCAGCTTGACAATGCTCCGCGCACAACGCGAGGTCCATAAAGAAAAGGTTTATTGAGTCTGGTGAGTCTTACTGAGTCTTGACTGGCCTGCACAAAGCCCAGAACTGAGCACTACTAAATATCTTTGAGATGAACTGAAATGGAGGCTGCGAGGCAGAGCCTCATCACACAACATCAGAGCCTGAACTCACTGATGCTCTTGTGTCTGAATGGCAGAAAATCTAGTGGCAAGCTGTTATAGCATCACCTGTTAATGGTTTTGACATGAAGTGTGTTCAGTGTCTTCATGATTTCTTCATTGCTCAGAGGTTTCTCTTCTATAGCTCAGAAGATTCTGAGGTGTGCTTCATTTAAGGACCTTCTCAGATGATCTCAGATGGTCTCAGATGTTTCTCTTAAACTTGCTTAGGAGAAATGAGATGTTTGTTGAAATGCATTAGGAGATCGGAGCTTGTAAATGAATGTATGTTATATAGGTAATAGATGGTCCACTTTGGGATGCATTTCATGAGAAGTGTTTGCGTTTAACTTGAAGTCTTTGATAAAATTGACACTAAAGGAGTTTCCATTTGCTCTCTATTTAGTCTCATTGCTGTGATTCAGGAGAAACTTACTACACACACTACACTATAGTGGTATACATTGTATGTCTTCTGTAGTATCTGTTGAAAATCTATATTTGTGTATGTTTCACCACAGGGTTCGAAGAGCAAGACACGGATCTTTTCCTCTGTGACACAAACACGTGCAAGTTCGACGGAGAGTGTTTGCGAATCGGGGACACTGTGACTTGCATCTGTAATTTCAAGGTAGGAATTGACACACCTCACTGAAGCACTAAAATTTTGTTTAGCGGCACGACATGTTAAGCGTGCAAATGCATCGGACAAATTAGCGCACCAGGAGTAAACAAACTGTCGCAAATTACCATACACCTCCACATGCCTCCTCACACACACACACACAATCTCTGGTTAGGTCAGAGTGCTTCAGTCCGCTCAGACATCGTGCATCTGTGCCTCATTGCCGTCCGAGCTGCATCACTCAGGTAAATAGCATTAGCTGTCTGCTCGCGCCGCGCGGGGGGGATTTGCCTTTGATGCATCTGCTCGATCGCCCTGACTCGCTCGGCACAATGCTGCCTTGTGCACTTAAGAAGGGTCACGCTGCTTTCATTTCTGCCCTTAATACAATTGAGCGCCGCTAACGCTAGTCTGGGGCCATGTGAGTGCTTCTGGCTGTGTTGATGGGGGAGGGGGGGTTTATTGGTTAAGTATCAGACACAGTGAGAGTCAAAGCACATGTGGGGATGCCCTGTTCCTGCGGTCTGATGCTGCTCCTCAAAGCCCTGCCCTGAATTACCAGTTTGAGAGCCGAATGGGAAGTGTGTGTGTGTGTGTGTGTGTGTGTGCGTGTTTGTGTGAGTGTGAGTGTGTGAGAGTGTCTGTGTTTGTGTGTGTGTGTGTGTGTGTGTGTAAGAAGTAGAGAAAGATGAATGGATGCAATTGGTAAGTTCACTTACTGAGATGCTATTGATCTCATACTCAGAC
>JAZGTI010018840.1:0-11410 GCA_036877585.1 Botia kubotai
TCTCAAGCTGATTTAAGTTGACCCAGCGTGAGCTGGTGAGGCAGCAGTCCAGCAGATATGCTGTTGAATGTTTAATAAGAACATGAAGGCCAGTCAGTTTCAGACTGGGATTTGTTTGTTTTCCTTCACATACTGTGGTATAAACCCAGCAGGAAGGCCTATATGTACATCCATTTTCACCACAGTGGGTTTGTTTGCACATTCATACTGTATGTACAGCTGGAAACACATTAAAGTAGATTTTTATATACATTCATATGGAATTCGGTATTACTTATAGGATTTAACTGGATTACAAATGGTGAAATCCAATTAAAATTTTAAAATCTATTCACCAACTGCAGATAAAATGTTCTTGTTATTAAAACTCTTTTATTCATATGACGGCGTATTAAGTTTGTGCTGATCGTCATTAGCGACTGGCAGGTAATCCTAAATATGTTTCTGAGTGGCATGAATCTTGCACATAATGTTGAGTTTCCATTTCTTTAACCTCTTTATGTCTTGATAGTTAGCAATGTTTGACCAATTGGCTATGCTAAGTGCCCCAGTGTAAGACAAAGTAAACATGGCTAGACACCAATGCTTGTGATATGCCTCCAGCCAATCAGAATTCACCCATATGCCCATGTCATGGGGGCATGTTCTACAAAGTAGTGGAATCCTTGTGTCTTTAAAAGTACAGAACAAAACGTGTGCAGTCCAGGAGAGTCTTTGGGTCATTAAATCTAGAGACGGGTTGTTGTGCAAATAGAGGGTCTTTCCGGAGCCATGATGGACTGGCAGACTTCCATTTAAATTTGTTGGTTATGATTTCTGACAATCCAAATTGTAATCCTGTTTTTGAAATGCACTCCCAATTAGGTCCGTTCTATCCAAAGTTTCGGAAAAGACAAAATCCCTTTTCCTCTTTCGCCGCTCCAACAAAAGTCCTCTTCTGCTTCCTTTGTCAAACTCGCCCGCCTCATTTCCTTTTTTCTCTCTTTTTCCCCTTTGTCGTTGCTGTCCTTTTTTTGGCGGAGCGGCTGGTTAGGTGTTGTGGCGTTGGCGAAGGCGTATCTTGGCACAGTCGCAGGGCACAGTTAAAGGAGGCAGACTGGCACCACCTGGACCTGTGCCAGAGCTCCTCGGGAGAAATACCCACTGCTGAGGTTGGTGAGTGTGTGAGAGAGATAGATAGAACAGAGGGAGAGAGAGAAAGGCATTATGGGAAAGCAAAGGGAGGAGGTTGGAGACCGGTAGCGAGAGAGAAAACATCAGGTTTGCAGTGCCAGAGCTGTTGTGGATGTTGGTTGTGTTGGCGTGTTCTTGGCCCGCTGCACTTTTTTCCAGTTTGTTTGTTTGAGATTTTTCACTCGTCTCCGGATTAAGCGAGTGCACGTTTATCCGCTGCCAAAAAATGTGTACTTCTGTAGTTTCGCTGCACTGATCTGTTGCACGTCCCTCGGTTTTATTCCTCAGCCCATTCCTGTCTTCATCACTCACTCCTAAATTCATTTCTTCTCCATTTCTCACTGTCTTTATTTAGAAAATGTATTTTTTCTTTCTTGCAGATCCTGCCTGGCAGAAATTAGAAATGGCATAATTGTACGCTTGGCTGGCAGGTCAGTGCCAGGTGGTCTGTTCGAACATAGTGAGAGCTGGCATGATTGTGACTGCAGAGGTGTGTGTGTGTGTACAAACGCACAAGTTCTCACTTCAGCAAGAATACAGGAAAGCTTTGCATGTCAAGGTGACAAAACAAGCTGCTGGTTTTATCTGGATTTTACAACATAATAATGTCTCTTAGTTGCCATCTTGTTTCCTTGTTAATTAGTGTTCTTTGGTGTTAAATGTGTTAATGAGCGAAACCAAACACATGGTATTCTTTAATTGTGACCTCTGTGTATTCTTCAAGTTGATTCAAGACACCTTTAGATGACCTCACTATTCTAATAACATACCAGAAAATTGTGTTTATGTACTTACATGTATTTACATTTTCTGTGTGACGCTTAATCATGCAAAGCAAGGCAACGTGGCGCTATGGTGTTGTGGGTGGTAACCAGGGTGTTGCTAAGTGGTTGCTACGGTGTTCTGATATTATTTATGTGTATATCTTTACTCTGATTTTCTTTTGCTAAAGAATGCACATGACCATGCTGTTCTGTATGATGTACTAAGTTTATGTAGAGTTAATAAAGTTACACATAGAGTTTAGAACAAAAGTATTTACTAGCTTTTGTACTCTATTGTATGTGACCGTATAAGGAAGCCAACGGTTTTTACCTCACCGTCCCAAAGTTGTCCTAAGGTGGACAGATTTCCAGTATTCAGGCTAATACCACAAAAAGTTTAAACTTTAAAGAGGTTAAAAAGGGAATGAGATGCATGTTGACCTAAATGCACTATTGTGTATGTTTGTGTAACGAGGCCATGGCACATTTCTTTATCCATACGCTAATATTAGTATGCTGTGTGTAAACCACTATCCTTTCCTGCTTGGAGATTTAAATGGTAAATCACTTCAGTCTTCTTAGCTCTAATCCTGTGCACATCTGTGCCTCTTCTGTCTTCCTCTATACTGTTCTAATTTCAGAATGGCACAGTTGGCCTGATCAGTCTAACTCTGGAAGCGTTTTGTTTGCCCAACCCTTTTCTCCCTGTGGCCTAATCCACTGCAGGTTGTTCCGCAGGGCTTTTAAAAAGCTGGTGTTCTCTCCTCCTGATGCTTTTCATCGCGCATGGTTTGTGATCTTCTCTGCGTGGTTTAGAGGTGTGTGTGTGTTGTGTTGGGTGGAGGGAGGGAGGTTCAGCACTGTAATCTGCTAAGTGTCTCCCACTGCAGAAACAGCAGCACTGATTCAGCTTAGCCCGAGCAGACCAGGCAAATCTGCACTAATCCTCAGCCCAGAACTACAGTCTCACAGTCCCACCATCTGGAACAGCGCCACCCCGTGCCACATGCACACATACGCCCCATTGATAACACACAAATTGTGCTTTGTTTGTGTCGTTTTCCCAGCAAAGCATGCCGCCAATGGGAACCCCACAGTAGAGCCGTTTCCTGATGGCATGGAGATGATCATGTTTGGTGAGTTTAGAGAAAAAGTTCTTGGGTGTAAATGAATTTTTTCGAGATCAAAATAATGAATGTTTGATCGTTACCAGTGTCCAAACAGAGCTGCTGTGTTCCATAACCTAATGAGCCCGCTCCCTACCTACTGTCTACATTAGAAGATACTTTCTGAGGCTATAATTATATAATATATATATATATATATATAAAAGATCTAAGTTAGAATTTTTAAAAATGAGTATATTTGTAATCAGTCTTTCTCCTGACTTTCTTCTGATAATAGTACTTCATTTTACGTAGCATTTTTCACAGAGCTTGTCGCAATGCATTGTGGGATGGCATAGTCCATACATGCAGTGGTGCTTTAGAATTTGGCCATGTGTTACATTTTTTTGATGATTTCTATACTTATTATGGGATGTCCCATCTCTGTTCAGGTATGGGCTGTTTTTGGGGAGCAGAGAGGCGTTTTTGGAAGATTCCTGGTGTGTTCTCTACACAGGTGGGCTATGCTGATGGCTTCACACCCAACCCCACCTATCAGGAGGTGTGTTCAGGTGAGTCCATCCCACTCACAACCAATAATACACCTGCATTATAGAAGCACCTGTCCCTGTGTGTAGAGGCAATACACCCACTTACATACATTCAGTCACACTTAATCACATTTTCCAACAGCTTTACTTCTTCCAGATTAATACTTTGCTGCAGCCAAAACATTTCCTTTATCTGCAGTAAACTACCCAGAATGCACTGCTTTCTCCTAAATCCGCAGCCCCTCCCCCCACTTCTGTGTGACCTACTTGTAGCTAGACAGTTCAGAAGAGATGATGTGGAGGGAGGGGTGAAGCTGTGATGTTGCAGTTTCTGATCTGATCCCAGTGAGAAGGTTCTGACTGTAGCTCTGCAGAGAGCTAGACTCACAACACACACACACACACACACACACTGGCACTTCATTGAGGAGTGTAACAGTAACCACTGACTGTTGAAACTGTACTGGAAGGCTGGGTTAATTATGTAGACAAACCTTGTTTTAAGAGAGTGGCACAATGCTTATGCATACATAAATACAGTTTTGATTCTTTTGGTTTATTTTAGAAAATATGCCAAAGGCATTTTTTGGCTACCCAGTTCCTGCAACACCGCATGTCAGCGACTTATAAAGCTCCAGAAGTTTCATCACTTCTCACAAAAGCCCCATCAAATACAGCCCTGCATAAAGGCACTGGCATATATATATTTATACATGTATTTAGATAAAAATATTTGTTTGTGTATATAGAACTTTTAAATAATGTTTCACAATGGCTAAAACAAACCAGCTGATTAAGCCAATGCGATGATTTTGAACAAATGGAAGACACAGTCTATCTTAATTAAATCAACAAAAGTTCCAAGCTTCACAAAATGACATCCGTAGAGTTGTATTGTAAGTGCATAAAACACGTTTTTGGTCATTTTTTTACTAACTTGAGAGACAAGTAAAAAAGAGTTCTGTGGTTTCTGAAGTCACACACACACAGACACACACACATTTAGGCATTTGGCAGACGCTTTTATCCAAAGCGACTTACATTGCATTATACTACATCGATCACTATACATTGACACATTTGCATTTACATGTATTTAGTAAAGCATTCAAATTGTTAGTTGCGTGTTGAACTGTTGTATAAACTATCACACAGCAGTCACACTATTTTGGCTCTATATTATGCCTGCAGCCGAATCATATCCCTGCAGATGTGTGGCTATAACGCCTTCTCACTCGTGTCAGATTGCTTCATTACGCGTTTCGCAGACAGTTTTATCCAAAGTGATCTCCAGCTCATTTTGCATATGCATGCACTTTCCATCAGTTCTTGTATTCCTTCACACCCATGTCCCTGTCATAGCAGCATGCTATACCTGTGCAGCTACAAGAACACTTGCAGGATCACGAAATAAGTCATTTTGGTTGTGTCTTATTAGTAATTGTAGTTTCCTGTCATTTCCAGCCTCAGGTCTCATATCTAAGGGAATTTAAGAAGCAAAAAAAAAAACAATATAATCATCACCATTTTCACAATGTTGCTTCATTTTTGCTTCTGTCGGCAGCAGTATAATTGCAACTCTATCTAATTTCTTTTTGGGCGATTTTCTCCAGGTTTAACAGGACACACCGAGGTAGTGCGAGTTGTCTTCTCTCCTAAAGATGTCAGCTTAGAGAAACTTCTAAAAGTCTTCTGGGAAAGCCATGACCCCACTCAAGGTAGATACACACACGTACATGAGGAGACCCTGTGGGTGCACGAGGCAGTGGTCCAAACGCAAACAGCCTCGTGAGGTTACAATGTGTGCTTTCCTGTGTGTGTTTGTCTGCATCTGTGTGTTCACACCGGCCTGTGTGTGTGTGTGTGTACGTGTGTGTGTGTGTGTGTGTGTGATGCTGGAGGGTCAGGTTGATCTCTCAGGAATTGGAACAGCCTCAGACAGGCTGTGTTAATGTGTCTGAGACCAATCCAACCATGAGAGGAGAAGAGCCGCAGCGTGTGTATTAGCGCAAGCGTCACCTGTTCCTGCAGTCTGCTATAAACAGACTCCATTGTGCACGCAGCTTATGTTTGCTCATTATGTTGTGCTTTAAGTCCTCATTTGAGAAGAAATAAGCCTCGCTGTGTGCCTGTAATTCAGCACTCAAGATGGGACTGCAGAAAAAACATTGTATTACATAAGAATAAAAGTCTGTCCATCCACACACTCTTTCGCTCCCTCTCACACACAGTCACTCCCTGCGCTGTCTCTGATGTAACAGTACGACTGATGCATGAAGCTGCTGTTTGGAGCTTTGTGCTCAGTCACCCTGAAACAGAGAGAGAAGAGAGGAAGAGACACTACTCTGAAACATTCATAAAGCCTGACCCTGAAGACCTGCAGCGCACGCACACACACACACACACACACACTGCTTCAGCAGCTTCTTCATCAGCTGGACTGAGACTACAGTTTGTGCCTGAGATCTTGTATAGGATCAATAAATTGTCTGTCTGACTAATGATCTGTCTGTCCGTCCATCCATCCATCCATCCAATATAGACGTAGATATAGATAAATATATAGATCTGTCATTTCAAGGTACATGGCTGAACCTAGCTAACATCTGTTTGAGATCGCGGCTTTACGGGCTGCAGAGTGGCTTTCTGTACGTCTGAATCCTTCAGATGTCAAATTATCAGTTTGATCTGACGTGATTACTCTGTGTTTTTGGGCTCTCTAATTCACATCATGTTCTGAAGGTGTCTGCGCTTTAAAAAAGTCACTCAGAACACCATCACCCTGTCAGATGAAGCAGAGAGCAGAAAATTACTCATAAGAGCCAGGCTTGTCAGAAATAGCCTTCAAATGTGATGAAACATCGAGCCTACTCTGTTTTCTTTCACCCACACAAACACAGGGATCGGCCAAACTGCAAAAAACTACAGCGGTTTGATGACTACTCGCTCCTAGGAAAGGTCTTTATAATTTGTCTGGTTTGGGATCATTTAGCAGGCAGAGATTAGATGCATTAAGGGGACGTTCACACGGGACGCGTACCTGCGTTAAAACACAGGTAGAAATCTCAATGTATTTTTAAAAGCCGACTGCTTTTAATTTGACGTGCCTCTTGAAGGCCTTAATGGTTAAACTGTCAGATATTCCACAAATAAATAGACATAATCACATTTAATAACATATGACAATCACAGTCCGCACACGAAACAAAGCTTTGTAGATTATGTGTTATAAAGAAATCACAGCAGATGATTAGAACTGCAGTGTTAATTATCTTGAAACGTATTGCTAAATGTAGTGAATTAGTTACTAAAGTGATGCTTTGGTGCATTACTAGCCAAAGTAAGTTAGCGATATAGCTGCAGTTAGTAAACCAAAACGTATGTGATAGCATTTTGGTTGACATGTTTCGGCTGTGTTTCGTGCCCCTGCAGGAGTTTGGGTTCGGAAGTACGGCGAAGAGCATGGCCCATGTGCGTGACAGAAGCGTCAGATTGTGTTTTTTGGCGCAGACCTCTGCGCTGTGATTGGCTACCGAGAATCAGGAACGTCTCTGTAGGCTGTTCATCCATGCATGTTTAATGCACACTTCATTTGTCCAAACGCTCACACTGAATCAACTATGAATCTGTGCGTGTGTCTCGTTAGAGTACATTACCAGAAAGGCTGTATGTGTATATGAAATCATGCGTGTGCGATTTCTTGCGTGTTTGCCTGTGTGTGTCAGTCTATATAGGCTGCATACATGCACAGTCGCTCCTGTGGTGCACAGGGACCTGCATTCAGCTGCTGTCTCATAGTTCAAAGGGTTCTGCTTTCAGCAGCATGATTTTAGAATCATCCAATCAAGGGAGGGATAGCAACATCCACAGCCAATCAAACCCTCCCAGCATGTTCCTCTTCGTACCCCTATCTTGTACCCAGCAACGCTTGCTCCGCCAGACTCTTTAGGTCATGGTACTGCAAACCTGCCTTCATTTCTATTTACGAAACGGTTAACTTTTAAAAAATGTGCACTATATTTCATGCAGTCATGCTACATCTCCCGGCTGTGCTGACAGAGATGGCACAGGAAGCCGGGGGTGGCAAAGAGAGGCAAGTCGGGAAAATTGGGTTCCTGGATGGATTTGACGAACAGGAAGTGACTGAAGCCAGTGTAACAATTCTGTCGCCTTTGGCCAACTAGAGGGGCGAAGTGCAGTCCTACAGTCACCCACATGAGTGAAACAATCGCACACGCATGATCGCATCAGCAGTTTGCTACTTCCTTGTTTAAGAAAGCCTCCTCCCTTCCCATTGGACCCTGGGGTTCTTAGTCTGTCTACGGGATAACAGCATCTTATCTTCCCCCTCTCCGTTCCCTCTTTCCACTCCTCCCCCAACCCGGCTCCTTATTTTCATCATCCCTCGCTTCCCCTCACCATCATCCCCACCGCGTTTCTGCAGTGTCTGATTCCTCATTCTCGTTGTTCGCTTTCATCTCGCAGTCACTTTCCTTCACTCTGCTGCGCGGGCGCTCCCTCGTTACGCTCAGAATGAAATGAAAGCGGGCGGGCCTCTCCCCTCCTTTGTCCCTTATTTTTCTCGTCTTACTACTTTTATCTTTTATCTCGTCATGCTTTTTCTTTTGATTCGCAGTGTTTATGTAGCTGCTGCGTCAGAGAGAGGCATCAGTGTGCACTTTCAGGGGAGAGACAAAATGGCCGACACAGGTGCTCGCTGTGTCTCGTTACCATTTTCTGGTTTGATTTTAACCCCTGATCTGGGATCAGCTTTCCTCTAAGGGCTGTAACACAGACTGGGATTTAAAGTGGGCTAGTACACACTAATACAGGGTACCAGGAATGTTGCAGTATTTGGTTTACAGTACTGGAAATTATTATTGTGTACTGGCAGAAATTATTAATGTTCCTGCTTTATAAGACGGTCTGTCCTTTGGCTTTCGCTAAATGAAGAGTTAGTGTTAGTCACGTAACCCAAAAGATTTGACGCATAATGTGTCTTAATCTGTCCAAGAACCCTTTATTCAGATGTAAAAACCTTCTGACTGACATGTTAAAACGCCAATAATACATGACGTCTGAGATATTTAGGGGCAGACAATAGATGCATGTTAAAAGGGGACCTCTGTAAACGTACAGTAGATGTTTAAGTATAGAGATAGGTAAGCACCTAAGAAAATAAATTGTTACTTTCAGCACTGAACATGAAACGATTATAACACAGTTCAGCTAAGAAAGGCCTCAGGTTCTGCTGTTTGTTTTTGTTTTTTCCAAACATTAAATCTTGTTTTCTACCTGCTCTCAATGTGTAACCCGTGCCTGACATTTTTGTATATTGAATCATGCAGGGCAAAACATTGTTACATGAGCTAATTGTGTGTCATCTTCATAATCCCTCAGCAAACCTCAAACACTCTTGATTTATTGCTGGAAACAAAGGTTACCGGGTTCAGTAACACCGTTTTGTGCACAGACCACCAAATGGGAGAAGAGAAAAGACTGCGTTTCTAAATTAGTCTTTGTGGGGTGCAGTCTGCAGCGGACACGCGCCTCTCGGGGGGTGACCTTGACCCTGGCCCCTCCCAGACGAGGGGGCTCATTACAGTTTGTCTGTGAACTCGAGGGGGAGGGGCTAGCAGAGATCATTTATAGCGAGTAGATGAGAAACAGTTAAAGAACCGCTTCTGACTGAGGAAAGAGAGTTAAAAAAAATATGATTTTTATGGAGGTAATAAGGAAACAGATTATTGTGGGGACACATCAGACAGATTCATGTTTTGTTGTTGCTTTTCTAACGGGGCACTGAGTAATTTTGTATTTTTTTCTCATTTAAACAATTGAGTCGTACATTTGGAAAAATCGAAGCCCCATCCCTGTGAGCAAGTATGACGCAAGCATTTGTGTTATCCATTGTGTTATAGTTTTACTATAATATTTAGTCATTTGACCCTGAACATCAATGTATGTCTGTCAATAATTATTTTACAGTTCCCACTGTTTATGTTGTAATCTACAACTGTCCTGTAAGTACTTTGAAGTATTGTATAAAGTGTTTATTTTATCTTATCTTATACAATTTAGGATTTTTGAGAGGATTATTCAGCTAGTGGTCCAGAAAAATGTAAAAAAGTGAGAGCAATATATTCAGGTGTAGACTTATCTGTGTGTGTGTGTGTGTGTGTGTGTGTGTGTGTGTGTGTGTGAGAAAGAGGTTTTGAGGATCTGTGTGTGTGTGTGTGTGTGTGTGTGTGTTACATAAGAGGTGTAAAAATAGACCCATCTCTGCACCATTCCTCTTAGTCGGCTGCTCTCGCACGCACACTGCTTCACTGTACCCACAGGGCACACACATCACTGCTCTGAACATACACACACACACACCCATAAGCCTACGTCACACACACACACACAGACCCATAAGCCTAATTCATACACACACACACAGAGGCACCCTTCATGATACACGCACACACCCAAAAGCCTACGTCATACACACACACAGACCACTGAACCTTTGTTATACACACACACACACACACAGACCCATAAGCCTATGTCATACGCACACACACAGAGGCACCCTTCATGATACACTCTTAACCCTACATCACACACATAGCATCTCAAATTTACACACACTTAGGTGGACACACTCTATCTGCTTTACAAACAAACAGTCTGAAAAGTTACAGATATCCTCAACACATGTGAGTTTGTTTCTCAGTGGGTTATTTTATCAAACAAGAGCCATGAGGTAAAGCTATATAAACCCAGAAGACTGAAATCCTGAGGCGATGACATGACACATGATTGACATTTGGTGTGACAGTAAACCTTTAGCTTCAGATAGACGCAGTCATCTCACTGCGGTCAGTCCACAACAGCAAACAGGCTGTTGATTTTGTGCCGTTCTTAATTTTAAGTAACAACTGTGTTACTTACAACCGATTTTTTTTCTAGCCTTTTAAACAAACATGCATATGGTTAAAAATTAAGACTGGGGGAGAAAACTGCCAATGCAATATTTTACCACTGGACACCATATTAATATTCTCATGCCAAGATGTCTTTAATTGTTCACATTAATTATTTTGGGAAAAAAGAAGATGAAAGGATAAAAAAAGATCGCAATATATCACCGTTTTCAATAGCTGTACACTTGACTTACATTACACAATATTATCGTGTAATGCCTCAGATATCGATACATTATCATCCCTGAGGATGTCCCTGCTGATTCCCACCCATAATGCATTGCGACCAATCCTTCGAAATCTCTTTTCCAGAGTGACAAAAGTGCTGATGTTTAAAATGTCTTCCGGTCTGTCAGGATGATGCGAGCGCACTCACACGTGTGTCAGACGCGTGTGCGGCTTATTCGCTCTCAAGTACACGCAGTAAATCTTTCCTTCTCTCTCCAAAGCAAACAGACCGATGCTTCCTGACCTCGGCATTAAGAGCAATAGTTTTCCTGTGGGAGAGCCGTGTTATAGGTAGAGAGAGACCCTGTGTGACATTTATAGAGCCAGATTCTGCCTGTTTGTGCACTGACGACACGTCTGCAGCGTTCTCTGCTCTCAGCTCGCGTGTGTGTGTGTTCAGAGGAGAGATTCTGTCTATTATTCAGCTTGAACGGGGAGGGTCATCAATAATAACTGAGCACTGTGATAGAGACCAGAAAGAAGTGCACCGATGTGTCGGGTGAAGTACACAGAGTGCTCATCCTTTTTTTGTGTTTTTGCTTCATTTAACCCTGTATATAAAAACTGATGCATTTCAAGGGATAGTTCACCTACAGTGGAACGTTCTGTCCTCA
>JAZGTI010018841.1:0-11408 GCA_036877585.1 Botia kubotai
GCCCCGTTGGACTCTGTTTGTTTGCTGATTCTGTGAATGCTCTCTGCCTGCCTCGACCCATTGCCTGTCTATCGTTTTTGATTGTATGCTGCCTGCCTTTGACCCCTGCCTGTTTCACGTTTATGATTACTGCCTTTACCTTCATTAAATAACTGCAGATGGATCCGAATGTCCCAGACTCGTTGTTACAAAAATATCATGATATGAATAATATAATCACAATATAAAGTTTAAATAATCACTAAATGGTCTTCCGTATGCTTTAAACATTTTGTATTAGACTAAAACACCAACAATAGAGAGGAGATTTTGTGTGTATGTGTGTGTGTGTATGTTTATGCACCTATAAACAAAAAAAACCTGCAGATCTGGTTGACAATAAATAAAGAGCCACAGACGTCTAACACTTCATTAGTTATCATCACACTGTATGAATTTCCACTTCCCACAGACCGGAATTATAAACACCCAACACTATTTTGGTGTCCTGCAGGAAGTGACACACACTCACCCTCCTCTCAGCACCCCCACGCTGGGCTTGTAGGTGTCCATGTTGCTGGATGGCTCCTGATCCATGCTGGTCCACCAGGTCTGGGGGCGGAGACACGCTGCGTCCCTCAGGGTCCACCCATGTGTAAACGTGATTGGTCACATAACCACCTGGGATCCGCCCCATTGAGCAGACAGACATAGAGAGCTTCTTGGAACCTTTTAAAACCTGTGAGGAGCAAACAAATGTTAGCATTGCCATCTCAATGGCTGTTTTCAGCTGGTTGATGACACTGACACTGAACAGCCAGATGCTGCAGCAACTTAGGGTGAGTGTGCCCAAATAATGACATTTTTGGGAATTTTTTGGGAAATAATTCTATTGGTGACACTAGCTGCTCAGACACTGCAGCTTTAAAAACAGTTTGTAAAGTTTTCCGGTATCGGTCTCAACTGTAATATTCTCCTCCTGAAAACAGCACAGTGATTTGACCTGCTGGAGAGCTAATTCAGTGTTCATGGTCTGTAAGAGTCAAACAAGTCCTATAAAAGCTCTCATTGACTCTACAGTAGGTCTCTTGTGGATTGACTTGAGCCTTGTAAATCAGTCCTACCACTTCTGAGCTGCTCTCATCTCTGAAAAAGTCCACAGACATCCATCTCTGACATTGAATATGCTTTATAGGGACAGAGCTAGAAGTCTCACTGGGGTGGAGAGCTTTCAGTGTGACTACTGACAAAGACATCATCTGCCTGCGCTAAGCAGATGATTCAGACAGACTCCAGATCTTCAGGTCCCTCAGAGAGGCCAGATCAAATCGCTCAGAGCCATTTCCAACTTTTGGGCATGTAACTTTGCGCCTGGGCTTCCTCAACAACAGAATAATAAAGAGTGAAAAACAGATAGAGAGTCAGAGAGACAAACAGAATATAAACCGTACTTGCTTAGTCTTTGGAGTCTGTGCCTTTACGCATGCAGACTTTCTGACACAGGGTTGACAGGAAGATGAGCTAACTTTAAATTATTCACTTCTGTTAATCTTCTCAGAGAACAGAAGATGTTCTGCTTTAACTTTATGTCTTGCTAGATATATCCTTGCTTTAAAGCTCTTAAAGTGTGTGTGTTCCAAATACAGACAAAAATACTGATGACTCATACTGCACTCACCCATTTTGCCCAATATACTCATTCTAGTAAATGAAATGCCCCAGGTTCCTTACAAAACAAATAGCCATGTTGGTCATTTACATGAATCTACACAGATTAACATAAATGTTTCATTGGAGCGGAACAACATATTTAGTGTTGCTGCATTGAGCTAACTAACTAGCTCTAGCTATGAGGTAACGTGCGTGTTCTGGTTTAAAAACGCTCACACAAACACTTCAGCAAAGGTATGCGTGGGCTAAAAATAAGGGCAACAAACCTGTGAAACAGTGTAGAGTGTTCCTTCTCTAGGCTCTGAATGGAGCACTTGACCAAATGTGGTCAGCTGCATAGCAACACCTCACAGTGCTGCAACAAGAGCATGAGCAGCTACTGAGCAGATCTCTTACATAACATACTGTAAGTGGGGGGTGTTTAGTCATTGAGTAAGAGAGAGAGAACGGGAGAACGGGAGAGCGAGAAGCTTCGATGCTGCGTGGATGTACAGTGGATGAGTCACAGTGTTCTACCCAGAGAAGGACAGAAAAGGTTCAAAAAGCATCTTCTAAAATAACCAGCTTTCAGACATTCAGGAGATTTGATCAAACTAGTTAAGCATATCCATTCACAGACTACCAGAACCAAAACACTGCTTTCCTCAAGCCTCAGTTATGGTGTTTACACTGATACTAATCTGATTGAATTTAGTCCATTTTGTAAGCATCATGTAATTGCATTAGCTTGTTAATCCGGTACAGGGCCTGGAAGGGTTTTTTGAGGATGGGCCCTATGAACCAGAAGAAAAGGGGGCCATCCATTTAAACCTTGTTCTATATTATCATAGGGCCTGGCATAATGTTTCCATTTGTCCACCTAACGTGACAATTCCGGTCACAGAGCAGGTTAGCCTCTTTTCAGAATCAAGATTTAATTTATTTCATATTTCATATAAATGATGTCAATGTAAATGTGGTCAGAGTGAGGAAAGGAACACAATGCAGTAAAGACTTCTGACGGAGCTTTAGTGACTGAACCATTAGCCATTAGCTTTATCACAGAGACAGAGGACACACCTGACATTTTTGTGCTAAGCCTCAGCAGATCCGCCACAACAATATCCTTCCACACTCGTTCCCATCCAAAAGACAAGATGCCAGCTCAGACACGTGATGACATCGTAATGGAAGAGGACACATCTGATGGTGATTAGACAATGACCTCATAGGGTTTAAAATGGGCTGCTTTGTTAATTCACGCTAAGCAACACAAAGAAAAACTGAAAGCTGATTGTAAAAGGGTTTTTTAACCACAAAAGTAGTTTGATATTATGCTGAAAGGATTTCAATAGTACACAAGGTGTCATTACTCTTCAGGGATCACAAATGTTACAGCCCAGTGGCCGGGCAGATGGTGAGCTGTCTCCGTCAGCTGCTCTGAGGAATACATGCCACAGCAGGTATTAAATTGCACAACCTGGTAAGAGGCTCAAAATGGCTATATCTTCCCTCTTTACTTTCATTAAGTGATTATTTTTAAAAAAGGAGGATATTTCATGCAGTTCTCAGTCGTTTCATCTTAGCCTCAATTTCATGTCAAATGTTTCTTCATAATTTCTTTGGGAGAAACAAATAAAGACATGAATGAGACAACTGTTATACAGCACAGAAAAGAGTATGTAGCTATAAAATGAATGAATGTGGATAATATAGCTCTAAAAATGTCATCTTTATAAAATCTGAAATGCCAAAACATATCTGCTAAAAGTCATTTTAGTCAACTCTTAGAAGTACACTAGAACATAGGTGACCTAAAAGTTAAATGACATGGACCAAAAGCTATAAAACACATTTTCATTTCATTGTGCCTTTGAACATGAAGTCTCCATTTGGTCTTTCCTACGGGAACATTATAAAAAAGAATGAGCAGCAGAATGGATTTTGAGGCAACAAGTATCATACATTTAAGAAACATATAATCTGAAGGTTTGACGCATCATCTGGGCTTTTCTGACCATATTGAGCTCTCAGCCTGTTTTTTTTTTTGCTTTAGAATCATCACATTTGTGAATGAGGGTCATCTACAAGCGAATCATTAAAAACAGCTACATGATAGAGTTACAACTGCATGAATATCATCATGATTAAACCGCGACACCCTTTAAAATCGTATAGGTGACCTTCTCCAGCTACTGTAAAAAACAGATGCCATAAAAACCACCGTAATTCAGTTTTATGGGGATGAATAATTAAACATAATGTTGTTTCTGTTTTCTGTAGAAGATTCAGCATCCTAACCCACAGGGAAGTAGAACAGCATCCGTGGACAGTCCATAAAAGCTTAGCAATATACACACTACCCCCTGAAGACATCAGACCTAGAAACACCATTAAACAGTCAGGCGAGATAAAAATGAGGTCTTATCCAGAGTCACTGAGAAAAAAATGTCAAACGACAAATCTTCACTTGTTTACATGAGAAACTTCTTAACATACGTCTTAGCCTTTCCTCTGTCAGATTAGCTCAACTCTGAAGCAAGCTGATGGCAGTAAATATCTTATATAAAGATCTTTAGGGACAACATAGCACTAAACCTCCCAGAAAAACAATCAAAAGAAAACTTTAAGACATTCTACCTCCCAAGATAAATCACACTCTTGCTTTTTATTCTGTCCTCTGTTTCATATCTGTATCTCAGGTCGCTTGTCAAAAGGCCACCATTACATGTGTCACTCATTCTCAGTGGATCTGGACGGGGGATTAAACTGTACAGAAGAAAGGGCAGAAAACTTCAGATTTCCTGACCCACACGCAACAGAAAAGGTCAAGAGCAGCAGGTGTGCCTCTAGGGAAGCACAGAAATATGCCTCCTGAAAAGTTTGAAAGCAGCAAAGGTGGGTGAGTAAATCTTTCTGTGTAGGGAAAGGTTTACCGTGTGCATTTTTAGCTGCTGATAAAAAAAATGTAAGAGCTGCATTGACCCAGTGGGAGCTACTGTAAAAGTTGTTTATTTACTGTAAAGCAGAAGTCTGAAAACAAAAGAAACGTATTTCTCTCCCTTTACGCAACTCGGTAATGTTTAAAAGACACAGCAGTTCTGGTTTGCCAGTATTTTAATTTGCTTGTTTATTGCCCCATTAAAGAGCTGACCGCAGTAAATACTGTCTGTATAAATTCTGGTTATATATGTTTTCACTACACCTTCGCGCAACAGCGATGGAGAACAAAATGGTACGGCCTGTGTAAAAGTAGAATAATATAAAAAAAAACACCTGACCTAGATGCCAAAATAAAGCCTCACGCTTTATTTTTCAGCTACTTGATTTATAGTCATTAAAGAACAGCTTTAATTTAAAGGGCCAAAATCCCCAAAACTAGTCAGGAGTATGTTCCAATGTCATATTTCAAATTTAGTATAAAAGATGACCTTTTTGTATCATAATTGTATCATAAATTGTGCTACTTTACTTACACTGATTTTTTTCACTCTATTCCAGCTAATCTGAACATTCTAGAGCAATAAAAGAGGTTTCCTCATTTTGCAATGCCTTCTAAAACTACGATTACTCTCAGTAACTCCACTATAGTGTCTTCCATTCATATAACATAATTTATTTCAGTAAGCAAAAATGATTTTTGAAAAGCACCAAAACACATATACACACATGCTTCTTTCAACTTAATCCCATTGCATAACTCTTACTAAATCTGTATTCACATTGCATTACAATAAGTCTACTTACATAATTCTTAACTAACTGTTCAACCAATGCTAAATCTACTTATGCACTTCAAAGCTGTGTTTGGCAGTGATTAAACAGACTTACAGAGATCAGGTCATTTTAATTACCCCCTAACGCAAGCTCTGCATAAAAATTGCCTCTCGCCATGTGTTCATACACTCAGCCTGTAACACAAGGCTCTACAGCTCAGCTAAATCAAGTCATGTTTAGAATAGACAGTGCTGTCAGTCTGTAACAATGACCCAGAGACAGTTGGATTCATTTGCAGCGATTTATTCAACAAAGTAAACCAAAAACAGGCGAGGGTCAGATACCGGCAAACAGAGCAATGAAGGGGAGACAAAACCACAACGGGAAAACAGGCAAGGGTCAGGGCAGGCACCAAACAAACAATAACAGTGTCCAAGGCAAAAACAGGGCAGGGGGCAAAGAATCCAAAACGTTAAACAGTTCAAACGGCAACTGGTAAGCAGTCCAAGACAATGTAATGTAGTGCTCTGAAATGTAATGCATGGCAAAACAAGACATCGCACTGAATGAGGTGCGAACCTGGGCCTAAATAGAGCAGCTAATGACAAACAGGTGGCATACAGGAAGTAATCGACGCTAGGTACGGGGACCATGGGAAATGAAGTCCCAATTACAACTAATACTCTGGCGAAGGCTCCCTCTGGTGGCAGGGAGGAGGCGGAGCGATGGCCTCCTCCGTAACACAGTCATTATAAATCCAGGAAAGCTCTACCTTTTTTTTAGCTTTTTGAAAGCAATCACAAAAAGCCCAAATCTTAAAACCACTACCCAAAAACAAGAAGCTTTAACTTTTAAATGCACCACTTAAAAAATGCATTACTTGAAAGCGTTCTGCTTTCGCTACTCAAAATGTCAACCAAATCTTCAATTCAGAGAAAGTAATATTCATTCAAGCAGACAGCGTCCCGTGAGTTGGAAAACATAGAGCTTTTTTCAGTCTGTCAAGCAGTGACTCAAAATATGCATAGTGGTAAACTGGTTTTGAACAGGTACTGAACTGATGGCTTGCCTGTGCCCTGAAAACAAGTGGGCAGATACATTTTAATGTCACCTTCAATCAATATGTAAAATTGCTTTCAATGTTTGCAATTGCCTCTCTCTCTCTTATGGCTCCTTGCCTTAAACTCAGTTGATTTAATTCAATTTCAACAGAAACAGAGCTTGCAAACAAACAATTTCACAAAAACCCTTGTGCTTTACCGACAGTTCATTGACATGACTTACTGCAGTAAATGCAGCATTTGCCCAGCCAGGCACTTAGTACAGATGGAAAACACGTCATTTCCAAGGACAACAATGGGGCACGTTCTGATTCCTCTATTCAGAAGACTGCATATTTTCTATTATTCAGAGTGGAAAGATTTTCATGTGAATAAACAGCGTTGACATTTTGTTCCATGGGACAAAACTGAGTTTAGAGTGACTACAGTTTTAAGCGCATGATTACAGAGTTTTAGGTTTACAGCAAATGACTTGATTTAGTCGTGTAAATAGGTCATTTATGCTCATTTACGTCTACACCTTTTCCCCATGATAATCAAACTTCATATTCAATAATTGTTATGAAAGCTGCTTTTAAAATCCATTTGGTTGAAATATCTGAGGAGGTTCATGTATGACGCTTCTGTAAGCAGTAAAGCCACAGAGATTGGTCTCATATCTGACAGCAGACAGCAACAACAGTGATCAGCTTCACCAAGTCATCAGTACAAAACGTCTGTGCTCATAGTGGTAATTGGTTTTCTGGGGTCTGAATGGAGTAAGGCAAACATAAATATAAAAGAAATGTAAACAGGCAGCAAGTGCACCACAGAGGTCGATCGGCAGAAGGCTGGCAATGCAGCATTTCAGGAAATGTAAAAATTCTTCTGTTACACAGAAGCTTTGGACAAAGAACAAAATGGCTTATCAGTGAGGCAAGAGATGATTAATAGCTTTCAGTTTACAACGACTCAGTCTGCTGTTGTAAAACACCCCCACTAATTACACTCCAAAGTGATGAAAAATGGAACATTTACACTATCGATCAAATGTTTGGACACGCCTACACATGAAAGCAACAAAAAACGCCTAATTGGATCTGACAGAGCGAGCTAAAACTTTTTGGACATAGACAAAAATGTGTTTATTTTGTTCAGATCCGACAGAGAAAATATTACATTTGTATTTTAAATGGTTTCATCTGTTTGCAAGAAATTTGGACATAATTTTGTTCTACATTTTATCTATTTCTTACACTCCTAAAACAAACAAGTGTTTCACAATGCTTATAAAATAGTAAGAAAGATTTTTTACGAACGTTTGACTGAATGGTTCTGTGATGAACCAATATGGTTCTTCTATGGCTTCTTCTGGGTTCTTCTAGCTCAATTGGTACCTCTAGCATTGCGGTAGCATTGTGCTAGCAATGCAAAGGTCATGGGTTTCATTCCCAGGAAACACACATAATAATACTATGTATACCTTTAACGCTTGACTGTAAGTCACTTTGGATAAAAGCGTCTGCCAAATGCATAAATGTGAAACGTTAAGAACCGTTTTAAAAACCTTTTTAAAACCTTTTTTTAATGTATCAGAATTCTATTTGGTTGTCCTATTTGATATTTATATATTTGTTTGTTTAATAAAAAGGCAGCAGTCAGGATTATGATCTAATAGACGTTAGAGACCACTGTTTGTTTGATATTATTCAATTATGTGACATTATATAAACAATATATAGACCAAGCCCTATTCTAACTTTTTTCTACTTTAGGACATAATCATCACTCATCAGAACTGTCAGTTTTTAGGAAAGATAACATTAGCCACGTATTTACTTATTTATTTATATAAATGGATGTATTTGTCTGTGTATGTGTGGGTGAACAGAGAGTGAATGATGGAATTAGTATTCTACATAAATACAGGGTAAGACGTAGTCATTCTCCAGGGATAACAGGAGGCAGACAGAGACAAACAAACAAACAAGAACAAAGAAATACTGATGTTTGCTAGTTCATTCAAACCCAGCAGTAAAGTCTGAGGTTCAAGCTTAAAGAATGTATGACCACAAACACGTTTTCATTTGCCACCAGAAGCCAATTATAAACAACAGTTTGAACCTTCTTGGTATGGACTGTAAAAATTACAGATGTTTCCAACTGCAACCAAAAGCCACAGAGATTCTCAGAGATTCACAGTTTATGATGTACATAATGTAGAATAATATCACATGTCTAATTTTCATACAAGGATGTTTGTTAATGGGAAATTAGCAACTTATTGTCATTTGTGAGATTGTTTGTCAACAAGAAAGTACCTTTGCAACATCCTAATGGGTTTATGGGCTAAAACTGGGGGCTTGCGTAACATAGCGCAAACCTAATTGATGCTGCTTTTATTGGTTCCTCCAGCATCTGTTTGGCCTTTTAAAATCTCCTTGACAGTGCACCAGATGGACTGTCTAAAACAGTTTCCATCAGCCGCTGCCCCTCCCCTTTCAATATCTATGTCTCCCTCTCTTTTTCTGCCTAGCTATGATAACAAAAAACTCTTGCTTTGATAAATTGGACCATCTTATCTTTCACGAGCCCATTCAGCAAATTCAGACCTGTCTTTGATGATTCTTACTGGGTGGAAAACAAATCCACTTTCTATTATTCCCCAAACTCTCCCATCACAGCATTGGGTCTGACTTTCTCCATTTAAGTTACAAAATGAACTATGTCTGTCAGACAGAAAATAGCAGCACCACAGAGCTCTGTTTGTTCCAGAACCATCGGTTTAGGAGTGCATGTTGTTTTGAGCTGATGTTGTTTACTGTTTGCTGAGAGTGAATATCTTCTCATTACTAAGTGTTTCTCACCGGTTAAGGCTAATAGAGTTGTTTAGTCATGTCGTCAGTTTGTAGGCCAAACCAGCTAAGCTAATTCCCTAGGGAATCTGTAATAGGTTTTAAGAATAGTGTTTTACAATTTATGAGTAAACTAAGGCTGCGTTCCTGTTCTGTTCTACAACATAAATTACACACAGTCATATCGCAAAACATTGTGCGTTTTAAAATGCACGGTGCGCCAGAGCAGCAGCATAGTTAGTAGTGTAACGTGATTGCCAGTGAGGAGTGACAAGACTGATTATCCTCTTTGGGTTTTAGGACTACAAACTGAACAGCTCTATCACACTGAAAGAGAGAGAGAGAGAGAGAGAGAAAGGGGGAGAATTAAATGTAAAAGATCAATTTGTCAAGACCTGAAATACAGAAAATTACAAGCAGCTGTTTCACTATTATTAGAATTGTCTGTCTAATTTGTCATTGAGAATAATTACTTAAGACTGGCAGGTCAATACGGGTGCAGATAATCTGACTTTTCCTGATGTACTTCCTTGTCAGATCCCCTGTAGTCTAATAGTTCGCTCTGAAACCCATGATCAAACTTCGGTTATTCAGATTTGGATGTCTGAATAAACTTGGATTTTGTGTGCATCTTTTCTGTGCATGTTCCCTTGTACCGAGCCCCTCTGGAAATAATCATATTTAATTACAGCATATGTAATGAGAGTCAATTCAAGTACCAACTAAACACAATAAAGGACTCCACTGAGCCGTTTTAATCCCTTGATCTATTGTTACTTTCAATTGGCACAAACATCACCACACACAAACTCTCTGTTGGATAATCAAGACTTATTGGTGGTGGCTATGTGTTCTCTCCACATTCTCCGGTTTAAACACCGCCTGCTTAATTAACCGCTTCTATGAATTATTCATCTCCTAATGGGAAACAGAATGGATCCAATTAATAAATCAGAGAAGGAATCCCAACAGGAGTGGCTTGGAACACCTCTATTAGCCTAGCATGCTAACAAGAATTACCACAATTATCTCGTAACAATGACACAGAAAAAATTCTGGAATTCAGCTACAGCAGTTGGGAGTCAAGCATGATAATCATTTAACATCTACAAGAGTGTGATTATTCTTGCCGGGAGTAAATGTCCTCAACCATTGAGTCAGAGTCAATGTGGTCAAAACTTGAAGAGCACACCCACAGACCACCCACAGACCATCTGATGTGTATTTAAAAACAGAAAGAGCTTTTTCAGAACCACAAACTACAATCTGATTGGCTGGCTGCAACACAATTTCTGGTAGTAAGCAGTGGTAGTAAGGTTTTATTAGTCTCCTGACTAACAAAGTTTTTATAAGGTACCAGGCTGCTACAATAAGTGCTTTAAAATAGTCAAGCACTTACTGTAGGGTACTAGACAAGCAATAATGAATGGATGAAGATTTTTTCACTGGATTTGGAACAACGTTGAAAGGTTTGTGGCATCATATCGTTGAAAGATATTCACAGTTTTGTTATAATTAATCGCTGCCACCTTTTTAAGTCAGTCTATTATTGTGATCATATTGATTATAAATTTATCTGTCTCTAAACATGAAAATTCATTTTACTTTAGTGTTGGGGGTATCATTACCAGTGGCAATATTTTTATAATTAATTTACTTACTGGCAAATACAATACAGAAACCTGTTTTCTAGAAGTTAGTAGAAATAAATAGCACTTCCCCTCCGGAGATTATTTTCATCTAAAAGCAACAATGTAACATACTAGTTTGTTTTTATACCAAGTGATGCTGAAACTTTTAAAATTAACAATCCGCAATACTGCTTTACATGACGCTTGTCATGTCTTGGAAGGATTTGTACCAATGGTCAAAAGTCTTACTGTGTAAGTGTTGTATCCATGTGCAGGGTGAGGAACAGAATACTGATGCCTTAAAGCTAAAAGCCACATCACCTTCAATAAGACCTTGTGTTTGATAATTCCTGTGAGATTCTCAAATCAATTCTGTACTGTAAAATCACTTCAATACTGTAATTCACTTCCGCATTACAGTAAATGACACAGTCAGACGAGACGCAGTTCTCACCCTTCACCAGTCTTTGTTTTGGAAAACGTACTGTTTGGCACTTTGGGTAAACATGGTCAATCACTTTTAATCCCTCCATATG
>JAZGTI010018842.1:0-11408 GCA_036877585.1 Botia kubotai
ACTTTCCTATCCCATGAGGCTCCGGGAGAGGAGGCGTCATATTCGAAAAATGGCGGAAAGTGGAGACGCGGATCATTTCAAGTGTAAGTACCTCACGCATGACACGTGACAACATCAATATGGCGGATGTAGTACGTCCGAATTCCATTCATACTACCCACATTCATACTATATAGAACGTACTTTTTAACGGTCGGGTAGTACGTTCATATTTAAATGTAGTACCTACTGAAGCAGTATGCGATTTCGGACGCAGCACGAGTGTGTTCACTCCGCTCCGCCTCAACTAAAGGTTTTTTAATAATGAAATCTCGGCTGGAGGGACAGGCTCTACTGCGTCCTTTGCCAGGAGGACCACAATCTCTGCTCGCAGGACCGCAGCATTGCTGGCCACCACAAAGGTTGACTGGATGCCACTGAACCTGGAGGGGCGCCTGGCGAACTGAATCACGTGGCCGAGTCTGATCGTCCTCAGGAGCCAACGAGACGGGCTGGGGAGCGCTAGCCAGGGCCCCAGACTCCGTGCAAGTGGTACCAGGGGGGCGAGAGACATGCCCGAAGAGGTGCCAGGGTTGGGCTCGAGCCGAAGAGGAGGCTGAGCAACCAGCCCCGACCGGGAGGCAGGGGGTGGATGAGGAAGCAATGCATCTCTCAATGTCGGGCAGCATCCAGTTTGGCCCAGAGGGTGAGAAAAATGTCACGGTTGCCTGAAGGCGGAACAAAGGAAAACAAAGGATTCTCCACCCAGCCCTCCACTGGGGGAAGGAGCGGTGCTGTCACCACCTCCTGAAAAAAGGCAGTTCTTCTTCCCTCCAGGCGACGCAACTCAGGGCTGCTTAGCCATACTCTTGGAGGGGCCTGAGGGGCCTGAGGAGCGGGCGTTGACTTCCTGCGGCTGGCTCGCAGGCAGGTGCCCTCGGCGATCAGACCTAAGGGATTTCCACGTGCCCCCTGGCATCCCCCCCATCGAGGGTAGTGAGAGCGGAGGGGAAGTGGCTTCGGGCAGAAAAAGGTGCCTTCCATGACTTCTGTACCTCTGCGTGCACCTCCGGGAAGAAAGGCACTGGGGCAGGACAGGAATGAGCTTCCCGAGGGGCTCCCAGGAACCAATCATCCAGCTGCGAGCGCTCTGGACTGGGTGGAGGATTCCACTCCACTCCAATGGCCACAGCTGCCCTGGCAAGCACGTCCTCCGGCTCAGAGGAGAGCAGCCCACTCTCCGATGCAGCAATCGACATCCTCTTCTCGTCCGGGAAACAAAAAGTGATAGCGGGCCCCAGGGGGGGAGCCGCACTACAACCTGGCCGCTCAGACCTCGATGCCGTAGAGGACAGGGAGGACCACAGGGACTGTCTCCACCGTCACTCTCAGGTCTCCCAGAGTGCTAACCAGTTTTGCTGCCTTAGGCAGTTTAGGCGAGGCAGCAGACTGGGGGTTCGACCTCCCAAAACGAGAGAGAGCCGTGACCACAGTGTCGAGATGGGCATGCTCTCACAATGAGGGCATGACCCCACCGTGAACGCTGCCTCAGCATGCTTCTTGCCCAGGCATGCGACACAACGCTCATGGCCATCGGACGAGGTCAGGAAACGACCTCACCCAGAAACGCACGGACAGAAAGACATCTTTAAAAAGACACACACCGTCCATGGAGCTCTTTAGAGAAATAGCGCTTTGTGAGGAGTTCGCTCTGTAGAACGCCGGTCTGCCAAGGCACACAGGAGAACCGCCGAAGACCGGAACGAAAACCGTTGAAAAATGCCGTCCAAAACACAGCAGAAAGTGCAGAGCGAATGCGATGCACACACTCGGCTCTGAAGTAAGAATCTGAATAAAAGCGAGCACCAGCCGGCTTTATACACCCGTTTCCAGGTAGGCGTGACCCGGCGTGCAGCTCTCTTGCCCAATGCTCATTGGCTCTTTCCTCTCGGGCCGATGCTCATTGGGGCGTTTTTTTTTCTACTCTAAGGTGATAGGGTTCTCAAGCAAGACCCCATACGTCAGTCCGTTGACGTAACATTGAACGTGACTGACTGAAAGGGAACTGTTTTTACTTCAGATAAAATTTGATCAAAATGAGGCTTATACTGTATATGTGTCATTAATTTACCAATAAACATGGAAAAGTCCTTGTAGGCCTTTTCCCCTGAGGTCATTGACAATGTGTTTCAAATTAAACTGTAACCATACTGTAGTAATAAAGCCATTGTTGTTGTATTATAGAGATGTTAAGGGACAGTTCATGCAAAAATCTATTTGACATCTAATGCCTTTCTTTTATTTTTACACAAAAGGGCAGACTTTCAAGAACAGATAGAATTAGTCATAATTCATTTTTAATGTATAGAAAAGGAAACAATGAAAGGGAATGGTGACTGAGGCTTTGAGTCACTTGTGTTCCACGGTGTTCCACAGTTGAAAGAGAGTCATATGGGCTGTGAGGGTGTGTAAATGACAGAGCTTTTCATTTTTTGGTGGGCTGTTCCATTAATGCAAACTGCTGCTTCAAGAGTTTGTGAGTGTTCATTGCTGATTATGCTTTAGATTAACAAGCAGAAGATTTGAATTTTATGCACCTGCAAAAGAAGCAATTTTATCCAGTAAATCCACTGGACTATGAAGCAATTTCTAAAAATAGCCAGTTCCATCATGGCATGAATATGTTTCATTATGAAAAATGGTCAGTGGGCTAATGGGTTGCACACACTGACACATAAACACACATTTATATAAACAGATGTTGTATTTTCATTAGCAGTCTTGCATTGCATTCATCTCTCTCTTTCTCTCTCTCTCTCTCTCTCTCTCTCTCTCTGTCTGTCTGTCTCTGTTTCTCTCTCTTTTTTTTCTTTTGTAGAAGAGTGTGAGGGAAGGTCTTCTTCTGAAACAGACCAGTTCTTTTCAGAGATGGAAGAGGAGATATTTCAAACTGCGAGGCAGGACTCTCTACTATGCCAAAGATTCAAAGGTAACAATAGGAGGCAAATGTGGGTAGATTGACCTCAGGTTGAGTGGAATAGATTGTCTTTCTTTTGGGGGTCTTGTGTAACATATTGTAACATGTTGTTTTGTTACAGTCTCTCATATTTGATGAGGTTGACCTGTCAGACGCCAGTGTGGCTGAGACAAGTACCAAGAACATCAACAACAGTTTCACAGTAAGCAAAGTCTCTTACATACGGCTCAAAACCTAGTAACCACTGTTCAATTGTTTAGTCTTTCTGTTTCTGTTTTCCAGGTTATTACTCCATTTCGTAAGTTGATGTTGTGTGCAGAAAGCAGGAAGGAGATGGAAGACTGGATCAGTGCTCTGAAGTCAGTGCAGAAATGGGAAACTTATGAGGTTGGTATTTAAATCCTAACCTCTGACCTTTGACCCAGAGCACCCTCATTGAAGAGGGTACAACAACAAACGAAAGCTATGCATTTGTAGGTTTAGTTTTAAATAATTGTTGATAATTAATGAACTTTCAGCATTATTTTTGCTCTTTGTGTTGTCTTTACACTGGTCCACTGTTTAAAAATTCAGTGCTTAAGCGAGCTGTCGTAATGAATCATGATTCAGTTTTGCTAAGCTGTTTGACAAATTCATTGAAAATGTCCTACGCAGAAGAGTAATTTATTCACAAATCAGGCCTCACTTGTTTTGATTATGCAGCCATCAGAAACTACTGGACAAACGACTTGACTGTATAAATACTGTGCTGAAAACGTTGTAGTGAGTTACAACACTGGCCTGCTACAATAAATGCCTAATGACGCTACCACCGTGCTGCTGAGAAATGTTAGTTATTGTATCAATCCATTTAATTTCAATTGTGTTTGGGTTTTGCATGTGACACACTTTCTCCCCATCTACATAAATTAAACATTAAGCTGCATTACTAGTGCTCTGATTTGTTGTAGGTCTGATCCCTGGCCAATGTTTGTCATTTAGTCTATGATTGAGGGTATAATGGAGGTGTCTCCATTGTGTTGTCTGAATCTAACCCTAGTCACATTATTTGGCACACAACCTATAGTTCTATGATAAAAATGTGTTATGGTCTTACTGATCCCAGGCCAGTCAGTTTAACATGGAGCACTTTTCCGGGATGCATAATTGGTATGCCTGCTCTCACGCTCGCCCCACCTTCTGCAATGTGTGTCGGGAGGCTCTGCCTGGGGTCACCTCCCATGGGCTTTCCTGCGAAGGTAATCATAAACACAGGTTTTGTGTGTGTTTTAATGTGTTATTCTCTACACATTTCCTGTCTCTTCCTCACCCTTTATGAACAATTTGTTGTAATTTTTTGTTGTCGTAATTGTCAAGAACGAACAATGACGTTGTTTGTTTGGAGCAGGATTGATGAATTGTAAATAGAAACATTGCCCTCAGCTTATTATTACATTCTAGTGATGTGTACAGAATGATTTGGTTAATGTTGTCTTTTTAATGTGTGTGTGTGTGTTAAAGTCTGCAAGTTCAAAGCTCATAAGCGTTGTGCTGTGCGATCCACAAATAACTGTAAATGGACCACCCTGGCCTCCATAGGAAATGATGTCATTGAGGAAGAGGATGGCGTAAGTGAACCTCATTTGAATGTTATTCAGCAGTTCCGTTATCAATTATTGGCACTCTGTAGCTAGATAAATGTGTGTGTTTGTGTGTACAGGTGTCTATGCCTCACCAGTGGCTGGAAGGGAACCTGCCGGTCAGTGCTAGGTGTGTGGTGTGCGACAGAAATTGCGGTAGTGTCCGCCGACTACAGGACTGGCGCTGCCTCTGGTGCAAGGCAATAGTACGTCACCTTCCAGCCCACTCACAGTGTTGCGTATATATTCTGTCCCACACACATCTCAAGTTACACCCACTTCCTTCTGTAACCATTGCAACTGAAAATATCTCTCTGTGACCATCAATAGGTGTGTTTACATTAAGCACTGTCTTCCGTTTGTATGTTAAAAGCTCAATCTGAATTAAAAGACCCAGACGATTTAAATTTTAATTATTTTGAGAGGGGTAGGAAAAGTCTTTTTATAAACTAATAAAACAAAAAATTCTACCATGTAAAGGCATTAAACTGATTACTTTGAGTCTACATCCTTCTGGGTATGCCTTGTCTTGCCATAATTCCGTTCAGAATGCAGAGGTCAGGGGTCAGTGATGAAATCGAACTCTGCCTGGTTGCATGAAAACACTTTAAGTGAGTGTATCCCTATGGGGGAAAGGGTAGGTATTTCTTTAAGAGCATTGAGAGAAGCAGTTGCTGTACTTTAAAATCTCCCACCATAAACAGAACATAATGGACCACTGCCTCGCTTGAGCCATACAATCTCATATTTCTGCCCCTAAATAGTAACTGCTGCCTGCTAAGATTATTGACACTATACTAATAAAAAGAAACAAACTAAGAGTTTTCTTAACTTTTTCGTAATTAAGAACACCGCATAACATGCATGTAGCATTCATGTAAAAATATCGAACCTTCATTCCGACAGTTTCTAAAATGCAATAAACAGGACATAGGCTAATGTGCGCATGTCACAAGTTATTCTGATTAAAATCACTGGCACATTTAAACACCAGATTGTATTAGGTAACGTCTCATGTAAATAGTCACCCGGAATCTTTTAATCAGAATTTCAATGGGAATGACAAAAAGATGTGCATGTAAACATGGCTAATGTCTCTCTATACATTCTTTGTGCATGTAGGTACATAACAGCTGTAAGGAGCAGTTGGGAAAGGTTTGTCCTCTGGGTCAGTGTAAGGTCTCCATAATCCCACCCACTGCACTTAACAGCATTGACTCTGACGGTAAGGGTTTCCCTGGCAACTGCACTGGCTCTGTCGTCTCCATAACACCCGTATATGTTGTCATGTGCTTTTTTTTTATGTGTTCTTGCTGATGCCAATATTTACTTCAAGAGCAGTTATTACTATGACCGTTTTTAAGATTATTGGCTGTCTAGTGGAAAAAGCAATCATTCTTTGCAATCATTTCATTTTTTCAGATTAAGATGGCAAGAAGGTGTGATCTCAAATGTCACAATTCACTTGTAAATGTGTAATATAAAGTCCTTAAAGACCTTAAATATGTCTTTTAACTTTTTTCAATTTCAATTATATTGCATATTGTGATTTTGACTCTAAAAACAGACTGAGATTTCTCATATTCTTAATTGTAAAAATTTACAAATATAAACTAATTATAGCTATAAGGATTGATAGAGGGCTTTATAACATAATATTTCTTCCTCTGTCTCTCTCTCATATAATGTTTTGTTTGATCAATCCAGCTCAGTTTTGGGCGTTACTCAGAGCTCACTTTAGAGTATAGTATTAGATGCTAGTACACTGGTACAATAATCCATGGTACCGAATAATTATCTTATTCATACAGCATAGTGTTTGCGTGGTACACGAAGGTACTAAAAACATTATAATGCATGTTCAAACATGTTTCATAGTACATGCCAAATAAAATAAGTGTTATTACCATTATGTCCAAACAACTATGTTATTATAGAGATATATGTAAAGAGACTTGGTGAATTGTGGTTACATTTACAAACATGACACCCCTCCCAGGTTCTTCTCCCTCTCCTTCACTCTCTCCTTCCTCTCCAATTCCTCAATTCTCCTGCATTATCCCTTGCATTCCTCCCCTGCAGGCTTCTGGAAGGCCACGAATCCGTCCTGCTCCAGTCCTCTGCTGGTGCTGGTGAACAGTAAGAGTGGTGATAATCAGGGCGTGAAGTTCCTGCGCAGGTTCAGGCAGCTTCTGAACCCGGCACAGGTGTTTGACCTCATGAATGGTGGCCCACAGCTAGGGTGAGGTCAATGCCCACTGATCACACACAATTGTTAATGAAAGGTTTTATAAGACAATGAAAGAGTCAGGAATCCTTTAGTTTGGTCTCAAAATCTATCTTTTAATGTTTATATTTGATAGCTGTAACATTCTTATTGGAAACAAAAACTTAAATGTACTATTAAGCTTACTGCAGCTTTTAGAAGTATCCTGGCATTTAAAAACATATAATTTTGTTGACAGACTGAATTTGCCCTTTGACACGTATTGTATTTTTTTCTTATTTGTGTGTGTGTGCAGGCTACGTCTCTTCCAGAAGTTTGAGACCTTCCGTATTCTTGTGTGTGGTGGAGATGGGAGTGTAGGCTGGGTTCTGTCTGAGCTAGACAAACTTGGCTTGCATAAACAGGTCAGAACATCCAGCATTGTTATTATTTCTTTACAATCAAACTGAATACTTAGAGTTGCTGGACTGTACTGTGAATGTCATCAATTATTTTGGAAGCCAACCAGTTCACTCAGTGGCCTTTATGGTATTGGCCCTTAGGCAGCTATTTTCTAGTCATGCAACAACAACTCCTGCCTACTTGTTTGCTAAGTTTACATTTAAATTACATCTGCCAAACCACCACCAATAAAATATTAATACCAATATCAATAACATTTTTATCAGTATTAAAATAGTGTTTAATATTACTCTCAAGTAATATTAAAATTACTTCCCTGATAGAATCTGTGTAGCACCCCCTACTTCCTTTTATTACATAGAAATAAGGTGTAACACAAGGTTCAATAACTAATGTTGTAGTTAGGCCCCTCTGATGTCACTGAATGAATTATATTTCTTTTAGAAAAAAAATTGGAATAAAAATATATAACCCCACAAACTCAAGTGATGAATAAACTCTTATGAAATAAACAATCGCTTTAGTAAGTTACATAATATAAAGAATTTAATAAAAGAATAGAGATAGCTCAAATAAGCCAAATGCATTAACAAATAACAAAGGCCTCAAATATGTCTCAAATTAACACCCAAAGTAAAATATCACCAATGGCAGCATTACAGAAACATCAAATACACTTGAGTACAAATGAGTTGAGACAACCCAACAAATCTTGAATGTAAATGTACCAAATAACTCACTTTAAGGGTCAAACAGGTACTCAAAACACTGAGCATGCTAAAAAAAACACTTTAAACTTAAATTTAAATACTGTGGGGTCCACACACACAGTAAACATTCACACACCACCCACCCCGTAGCAGGCCTGAATCATGGCCGTGGAAACAGAAAACTGCTCTCTCAGCTCTCTCATCCATGTACACCTCTCTCTCAGCCACAATGGTCCATTTTCCCGGGAGGGAGGGTCTTAACACAAAACAACCAAGGAAAATACAGATCAACCTAACTTGTAGTGCAAAACACATTTTTTCACCTGTACACACCAATCAACCTTGATACCAACAGCAGTATTCTTCAAGAGACCAGTGCACATATTTTGTAAATGTATATACATATGAAGTGCTAGACTTCATCCACATTTTAGGTGTGAATGCGAGACTCAAACAAATAAAAAACTAATAACACACTACATCATAGAATTATATTCCATATATGTATGTACATATTTCTAAATCCACTATTTGTTCAACATATATTATAAAGTATATATTATAAAGTATAAAATAAAGTACAGAACGTGATTTGTCTGTTTGTTGTATACAAAATGTATCATGTGTTTCTTACATATAGTGCCTTGCAAAAGTATTCATACCCCTTGAACTTTTTCACATTTTGTCACTTTACAACCACAAACTTAAATTTTGGGGGGAGGGACCCCATGCACACAGCCAATTTTGTAGTATTTAAAAGATGTCTTAGTTTGCATATCTGTGAGATCCATATGTGAAAATAAACATTTTACATATATATTTCCATACATCAGATATATGTATAGGGCACGTATTTAGCATTTTATGTGGCCATAATCTGTGTTTTTTTAAAAACAGATTTTAGTATGTGCAAAATGCAAAAAAAACATACTAAAGTTGAGAGTACTAACCTTGAGAGAGGTTAAAAAGAGGTATACTTTTAAACAAAAACAGTGTTGAGTGGGTGTTGGATTTTCTGTAGCTATAATAACTAAAGTAGTTACACTGTAGTGTCTTTGGTGTAGCGGGTACGATGTTGATCTCTTTTGTGTTGTGTGTGAAACAGTGTCAGCTGGGCGTGTTGCCACTGGGCACAGGAAATGACCTGGCGCGTGTGCTGGGCTGGGGAGGCCTCTGTGATGATGATGCTCAGCTGCTGCAAATACTGGAGAAACTGGAAAGAGCAACGACCAAAATGCTGGACAGGTGAAAGACAGAAAACAAAACAATGGATGACCTCATAAATAATCTTCAGACTGAATAAACTTGTGTGTGTGTGTTTGTGTCAGATGGAGTGTGATGACCTATGAAGTGCCCGACAAACACACCCCAGCAATCGTTAAGGAGGAGGATCCATCAGACTGCCCTCTACAGGTCATCTTCAAACACACACATATATTTACAATCAGTATTAACAAGTGACTGTCATAGAAATATTGTGACCATAATGAATGGATGCATATCTTTATCACCTTGCATTTTTAAAATCCAGATTACACAATATGCTGATTCTGTTGCCACTCACTTGACCAAAATCCTGGACTCTGACAAACACAGTGACGTAATATCGTCTGCTAAGTGAGTGAAAGATGCGTTAGTGTGAATGTGTTATGAGGGTAGTGTTTACAGTATAACACATTTACAGATATGTCCTCTCTGTTTGAACTTTCTCTCTCTCTCTCTCTGTCTCTCTCTGTCTGTAGGTTTCTGTGTGGGACGGTTAATGATTTTGTGGCTGAGGTTGGCAAAGCTTACGAACGAGCCACAGAGAATAAAGAAGAAGCTGATGCTATGGCAAAGAAGGTAAAGTGTGTGTGTGTGCGTGTGTGTGTCTGCATATGTGAGCAACTGTATTATATGTGCTCTGAGCAGTAGTGGACAGGAGCAATAAAACCACTGTTCTATTAATATGAACTGTATTACTCTGACAATATACTATACACCAATGCACAATTAGCTGGTTTTACTCTAAAGGATGGTATAGCAGTTAAAGCTAATCAAGTCAAATGAAAATGTAATAAATGGTTAATAGAACTGTCAGATCTTAAGTTAAATTATACAAGTGTGTTAAATAACCAGTCAAAAAAAAGTCAAATTAACAGTCAAAGATTAACAGTGTTTTTTCTATTTTTTAGCTCAGTCAGCTCAACAGAAATCAACACCGCTAGTAATTTGCTTTAATTGTCTTTCTCAGTGTGCTATGCTGAATGAAAAGCTAGATTCTCTGGTGAAGGCTCTGAGTGAAGACGCTAATGCCCAGCCGTCTGGGTCCATCTCACCAGAGGAGGGCAACACTGATCAGTCCAGACCCTTCAGATCAAGAGAGCAGTTAATGTTGAGGGCCAACAGCCTGAAGAAAGCACTCAGACAAATCATAGATCAAGCTGAAAAAGGTCATTTTTACTTTATTTGAGTGCATCTACAGTGCCTTGCAAAAGTATTCATACCCTTTGAACATTTTCACATTTTGTCACCTTATAACCACAAACTTAAATGTATTTTATTAAGATTTTATGTGATAGACCAACACAAAGTAGCACATAATTGTGAAGTGAAACGAAAATGATATACGGTTTTCAAATTTCAAGCAAATAAAAATCTGAAAAGTGTGGCGTGCATTTGTATTCAGCCCCCTGTACTCTGATACACCTAAATAAAATCCAGTGCAATCAATTGCCTTCAGAAGTGACCTAATTAGTTAATAGAGTCCACCTGTGTGTAATTTAGTCTCAGTATAAATATACCTGTTCTGTGAAGGCCTCAGTGGTTTGTTAGTTACTGTAACGAAGAGTCAGAGGTGTTAGGATCCATATGCAGCTTTTATTGGAATGGTCAAACAGGCGAAGGTAATCAACAGTGAACAGGGACAACACAGACGGAGCAAATCGTAATCGTAGACAGGCAATAGTCGGGACAGGCAGCAAACAATCAAAAACCAGAAGCACAGTCCAAAAATCAAGGCAGGCAGCAAGAATCAAAACGATAAACAATCCAATTAAGGGGCAGGCAGAGAACAATCGATAACCAAAAGACAATCCAGATCATACACAAAAAACAGCAGGAGAATACAGGAAAACACTCAGAATTGATGCAGGGCAAACAAGACTTCGCAAAGAGTGATAGTGATTGTCCGGTTTAAACAGGAAGTGATCAGCAGATGTAGAAAGCATTCTGGGAGATGTGGTTCGGAAGTCCGTTCAGTATTCCGGAGAAGGCTTCCTCTGGTGGCACGGAGCAGAGGAAGCTGGAGCCTCCACCGTAACAGTTACAAGTTACAAGTGGAGTTTATTGTCATTTCAACCATATACAAGTACATAGTAAAATGAAACAACGTTTCTCCAGACCTAGGTGCTTCATAAGACAAACACTGAACATCACAGACATACAAGGGCTACATAATTTAAACATAATATATACATAAAGTGCACAAGTGCAAACATGTGCAGACAGCACAA
>JAZGTI010018844.1:0-11406 GCA_036877585.1 Botia kubotai
CTCTCTAATTAGCACCTTTAATTCTAGTCTAAACACTGTGGCTTCCACGTGTTGGTCCAGGTGGGAATAAAGACTGTGATGTCATGTCTGGCTGTCTCATACCTCAGTGTTATTTGGTCATAAATAATTAGAAATGATAGCTAATTTACAACGCTTGTCAGGTGAGAACACAAGACGACTAATAACTGAAGTCAGACAATAACGAAGAAGCCGCAAAGTGCCAAAATGTTAACTGAACGCGGAAACATGTCACAGTTGCTAGGTAACAGGTAAACAAACACTGTTGCGAGGAATGGGTGTTGTTTCAATGGGCCTGAGGGGACTTGGCCAAAACGCCTAAGGACCAGTTTCACAGGAAACAAAGCCAAGTATCATTCATGGCACATACCGTTCAACTAATTGTTTTTTTCATCTTTTTCAGTTTACCTCTGGGACACTTTTGTACCTATGGTTAAAAATATCATAAAAGTGTGATCATTCCTGTATTAAATGTTTTGATAAATGTTGGAAAATGGCCCTACATATCATTGTGTGAAACAAGGTCTGGGTTTTAAGTGGTAGTGTAGATCATGGGCCCTAACAAGGGGTTTGCATGGGGCAGTCTTACTACATCCTGATCTTTTAATTAAATTACATATGAAAACTAAACATTCTGTTGCCACTTTTACTGCTGCGGGGCAGTTAGGCTTGGGCCTGCAGTTTGAGCTTGCCTGTGCATGTGTTACACTGCAGTGCCTCTTCTTCATGTTGCATGACTTTAAATGCAGTGTCTGACACCTGCTGACCCCTTTCTGCTTAAAATTATTACAGTTCAACAGACCTTCCTGTGCTTTCTCTCTCTCTCTCTCTGTCAATGTCTTGCATAATAATAGAACAGAAATAAACTCAATTTAAATGTATTTGTCACCCCAAAATTTAAATTGTCATCACCAATTCAGCCTCATGTCATTCTGAATCTGTATGAGAACATTAGGCAATATTGGTGCGGTATACAATGAAAGTGAATGAGGACCAAGGGCTGTCAGGGGACCAAAGGTTGTAAAAATGTCAAAAACACCATAAAAACTATACCAGTAGTTCATATGACTTTTTTTGCTTTATGGTCAGTTATGAGAGATTATGTTATGACAAAACTAATAACCTGCCAAGGGCATCATTGTCATTACACCTGGCATAGCACATTTGAATATAAGTGAACATGAATGAGATTTGAGTTCAAAGAAGATTATTTTAGGTAATATAGGCTTAAATTTCAGCTGTAGCACTTCAGAAGACTTGAAACCTAGATTAGTCATATGAGTTGTCTACTGATGCTTTTTGTAGCTTTTGGAGCTTGACAGTCAGTCAACATCTTTCTCAATGTTGCCTTTAGTGTTCCATGGAAGAACGATAATCACACAGGTTTAAAACGAAATTGCCATTTTTAAGATAAACTTTTTCTCGAAGGTCTACTACCGGATGCCTTAAAGAGGAAATGTAAGGCTTGACTGGAATGCGCTCTCTGCTGCCTTTTGGATTCATTCTATTCTGAAGACGATACTTGCACTCCAGTTTCGATGTATTTCCACTTAACTGGGCAGACCAGTGCATTCCAAACACGTGCAGAACACACACTTTCATGCGCACCATATAAATGCATTAACGTTTACCCATTTAACAAGACACACACGAGATGCCTGCACAGAGCATCTTGGATTAGCTGAAACTGTGTATATGACAAGGTAATCGCGAGCAACAATGCGTGTGTGTATGTAAGCAGTCTCAAGCTTTGTCTTAAGACCTCTTGCTGGTCGACTGTCTGCGCACACGCCCAGTTCTATCAATCACTGTGCATTCTGAAAATGATTTAACCATTCAGTAATAAAGCCCAGCGGACACATTCAGACTTGCATATAGAACAAGAGAGCCAGTGAAACCCAATGCTGCACTGAAAGACATACTTGCTTTTCAGCAAGCCCCTCTTTCACACCATTTGGAATACGCAATGCTGAAATGGTTTACAATAAACGTGGTGCACAGGGAAAGACCGCAGGTAGGGTTACACTAAGCATTCTGGGACTTCACGCCAGCGATACATTTGGCGTGATGGACGAGCTAGGCTTTTTCAAGCTCTGACAGCGTTTGGGCCTAGAGAAACTGCTTTGAAATCTTAATTATGGGCTCATTTATCTAAGGTCGACATCTGAAGGAGATATATGGTTGAATTAAATTTGTAATGTCTACACGGCCCCTAAAACTCAGTGCTGGAGCGCAGCCGCGCGGAGTCACGTATCGCTCGCTGTAGAAGTGTTGGCAGGCGTTGGTAATCGCAGCTGCCGGCGATGTCACTCCGCACCCAACGAATGTCGGTGTGAGCTAATGGCCCTCGTGTTGCTTCATCGCACGGTTAAGTGCTGCTCCAATTTAAGTGAAGCTAAAATGTCTGCACAGGCACTAATAAACCCATTGAGTACAGCTCTCCTCCCTAGAGAACACTGTTAGTGTGCAAGGCCAAGTGCATGACCCAGGTGTGGCCATGAACCATGACTGTAGTGCAGGTGCACTGTCCTCACCATGCTATCTGGTTACTCCCTGGTGTTTTCCTAGATGCCATTAATCTTCTATTACTTTATTACATCCTTAATTAGTGATTGACTCCAGAAGGCATCTTTCAACGGACGTTTGCGTTGCCGTGTCGATTCAGGAGTGTGTTATGGCAAAACCATTATAGAATTTCCATGTAGTCATTTTCCAAAATAGCCTTTTTACATTCAGTTGAGAGATTACGTAAGAGTAGGGTAAGGGGAGTTACAGTAATCATATTTTATTAAAATCACCAAATCTATGACCACGGAGGCCTTTTTCTTTAGCATGTGTATTACTCTCCTAATGAGCTGGTTATATTGGTCAGCTGCTGTTATACAGGTCTCTAGATGAAAACCTGTGCAAAAGTGCATGAAATTCATTACGGGCTCCGAATTACAAATAAAAATATGTTTTATATCATTTTATATTACCGCTGCTAAAATCCCCAAACTGTAAATGAGCAAAAACACATTCAATTCACTATATAGCATCTGTTTCGTTTAACCTCTTTTAATTTAGTCCCCACATTAAGTCATTGAGATTTGTATTAGTACTCTTTAAACAAATCAAACTCAATACTCTCTCAGTTTACAAAAAAGTAAATCCAGTGAGAAGTGAAAAAAACTCATTCACATAGAAATTACTTTTTGGTTGCTTATTTTTTGGTGTCAATATTACTGTAGTTAAATATTACTGTAACTTAGTGCAAAAGTCACATAATGTTACTATTATTGTAGTTAAAATTATTGAAGCTGGAGCGCTCTGCATTTACAGCGCACACATTGCACTCTACCAGGTGTTTGTTCCTACAAACTCATCATTTCATTGGCCATCTTTCCCTGTCACTTTTGAAGGTGTGTGTGATGTATGTTAGGTAAAGTACTGCTTAATGGCCCAGCCAGTCAATGTTGCAGTTCTTTTAACGTATTAGCCAGACTTAGTTCTTTTGCAACTTTATTAAATGGAGTGGTGTGGCTTGTTTTATCAGAGATCAGGCACAAGGTGTGTGCACAAAATTCTCATCCATTAAACAGCAGATACTGTATGCAAGAGATCCGTCTATCAATGGAACCAGAGCATAAGTAATGCTCCTTCACCATTAAGCAGATACTGACAGCAGTTTGACAGAAGCTGGATGGGAGCAGGCGCTGATGTCAGGGCTTGCCCTGAATAAGCCTGATGTTGTGTCACCAGGGCATCTGTAAAACAGTGGGATTAGATGAGCTGTCTGTCTCTTGAACAGAATAGACTGTCTATTCATTTGGAAAGAATAGCATGGTGTGAGGTTAATAACTTAAAAATCAAAGATTACTTCTTGTTATACTCCTGTCAGGTTCATCCTAAAGTCAACTAAGTGTTGACTAGAATGGCATTTAAAAAAAATAAACGTCTATTACATATGATAAAAACTTGACAGACATCTCATAAAGATAGATGATTATTATTATTAATGTGAGAGAAAATATATATTTTAGACTTGATAACCACTTGATCAGGTTCAATACATTTTTCATTTTTAAAGTTTGTGTATTGCTTGGTATTGAACCTGTGTCTATACTAGCGCAATGCTACCAGTTAAGCTGCATGAACACGTAGCTAAGAATGTAAATGAAAATGATTTAAACTTAATTTAGATACCACAAAACACCCAACATAAAAATTTTTACCTCTGACAATGACTGGTTGCTAGGATGCACCTGATTGTGTTGGTTACCATGGAAATGAAGCTATAGAACATGTATATAAAACTTGTGGAATCATCAACAAGTACTATTTTAAAATGCCTACATTTATACCTATACAAACTTACCCATTTAAAACAAGAATGTTAAATTATTATTTTAATGGAAAAGTGTTGTGGTGAAGCGTTGTTGCATGAGATGCAGGAGCGGTAAACTGATTTTTTTGATAAATGATTTAAATGATCAAGAACATCGCTTACCTCGAGGGTCAGATTATCATTTTTACAATTCAGTTTAAACCTTGTACTGTTCTTTAGGAAGTTATCAGCCAAGTTGGGTCATAACACAGTTTTTTACTCTCCTAAACCACTTTGTACTTCCATTTGGCACTTGACGACTGTTAATTTTGGAGGCCTGTGTGGAGAACTTTTAAGCGCATGCACAGCATCAAAGCAAGACCGGCCCTTATGATTCACAATAAGGGAACCAAGATTGTTCATATTTCAGTTGTTAAATAATTTTGTTCTTTATGACACTTTCAAGTAAAGCGTTCGCAATTTCCCGGAACATCTAAAAAATTTAAGCACCTAAAAAGCAGTTAAAATCAAGCATTTTCCAAACTCTGTCTGAACCCTGGTACACATGCAGAAAAAGCGTGTGTGCACAATGGTAACCTCAGTTGGATCACGCTTAAAAAATGCCTGTGCTAAGCACTGTGTGTATCCAAACACCTCAGTCGCAGATTGTGCAAGCATCTGCCTCATTCGCTTGGAGGCAACACAACGCTATAAATTCGAAACAATTATAGGGCTGGATTAATGTCGGGTTGTTTGTGGACTGAATGTGCCTATTGCATCTCGATCTCCACCTGTCATTTGTGATATATGATGAAGCAAAGGCGTGAACAGGAACATGTAAATCAATTTATGAGCTGGCGGCAAAACACTTGCTTGTCTACACAAACTTACAAACATGCCCACTTTAACATGCATATACATATATACCCATGCATGCTCAAACAAATTAATGACACAAATATTAACCTTGAATAAATTTGACTTTTAACCCTAAAAGTCAAATGTAAATTGTAACCCTAGTATAATTAAAAAAAAGTTTGCGAAAGGAAAAAAAATGCAATCCAAATACATCCTCGTTTAAATTCAAGAGTCAGGCGCACATATTTTCCATAGAAAAATATTTCCATTCTCTTGTTTCACCTTGATTTTTCCAAACAGTCGATGACGTTCCATTTGAAGGAATCTACAACATGACAATCTGTCATTGGGCATTAACTGTTTTCCATGTTTGCTGTGAGGGCCCAGACCTGCTGGTGGCTCAGGATGGAACATGCATTCCTGTCTTCCTTTAAGTGGGTGAAAAGGTGAATTTTGTATTATGAAGCAGCTTCACGCAGCCGTACCTTTGGCAGCAATCAATGCTGTATTTGAGAGCTTGTTTACATGTCAGATGTGCTGAAGAGCAGGAGAAGATCTGTTCCTGGGAAACAACTTGTAATAATAACGCAATTATTTTATGACAGCCACAATTTGAACACATGACGACATGACCAGAGGGTACGAGCCAGCAGTTTACCAGATAGGAGTGTGCTTTGTTTGGAAATGACTGGAGTACAGACAACACCTTTTTTCAAAATGTAATTCTCCGTTCACATTACATAATTGTTTCTGGCAGAATTTGACTTGCCAAAGTGGTTTACAAACGAAAAGGGAAGTTGCTTGTTTTGTGGCTACTTAAAATAAATATTAAATAAATATCATAAAAACACATACACAACTGTACTAAAAAAATTGGGCAACATCATTTGACAGTGTCTTTGTTACACGATATATATACACTTGGTACACAGTACTATACTACTAACAAAATAAATTCCATAATTACATGCAACTTATCCTAAACAAACACTAACCCCATATTAAGCATGTTAGTTAACTCAATACTTAAATGTATAATTACATTGTGACAATGACATCCTAAAATAAAAGGTAAACAAAATTATAAACTTATTTCCTTAACAAGAGATGCTTGTGTGCTGAAGGTGGTCATTCCCAAGCATTTTTTAATGTGACCTCACTACACTCATTTGTCCAATAGAGTTACAATGGACACTGTATGCAGTAGGCAACAACATAAAACATTCAGTAAGCAGTAATGATCTTGTTCATTTGATTCCTAATACCTGGTACTCCATTTCAGAATTGTGTGCTTATGTCTCAGGCGACAGTCATTTCTTAAACCTTTTGTGAAGGGATCAGACAAGCTGACTGTCTAAGATAAATCTCAGATCCTCTTTGGCGAAGGCAGTACTGTTAAATACATCACAAAGCAGCACTCATAAATAGATGTGCAGCATATGTAACTCAACTGCAAGCAGAGCAAACACTTAAGAGTTTATTCCAAATAAGAGAGATATGAAATGTCCTAAAGACAGTTTATGAAACAGTTAATATAATAACTAATTAGAAAGAAAATTAGCTTTTAGGATCTTGCTGTTACTATGTGGAACCAGATAGCTTGAACTCCTGCTTAACTCTGTGTTCGGAACAGTGCAAATGCAGAGTATCTGTTAGCCCAGAGGGACAGGATTAACCAACAAGGAAGTGAAGAAAAGAAGACGTTTATGGGCTTTTAAGCAGCTCCTCTTCCTGCGAGGCTGATTCGTTGATAGACTTATTTGCTCTGAGTAATAGAAAGGAGGCCATCTTTCAACTCCATATTTTCAACCCTGTAACGACTGTTTATTCGGGGGTGATGCCTAAGTTAGTCAGCTAGCAGTTTTCTTAATGATCGTAGTGTGAACGTACAATATGAGACATAATACTTTGTTACTTTTAGCTGTAGCTTGCCAATCCACAAGCGTCTCATAATTTATAGTAGAGAACTAGTTAAGATAGCCTTTAAAAAAACTAGTAGTAAAAACTAGTATAAAAACATTATAAATGCAAATTATATTTTAATTAACTAATTGTCAGATTATACAATTCACTTAGCCCTTGAAATGAATTCAGTTTATTGGTTCAGTTTATCAATAAGTTGTTAAGCAAGACACTTATTAATACATATATCTACATTGAAACATTAAACTAATAAAAATAATTTATTCATTAATCCAACACTATTTCACAAAAAGATTTGATTACTGTCCTTTCTCGCATGGTTGCAAGACTGTGTGCACAGCATAATGACACAAAAACAGCATGTGGTTATTTGTCATGCTACACCACCATGTGTAGTAAAAAATAGCTTGTTACTGGAAGGGCTTCAGTATATTTCGGTTACGGTCACGCTACAAAAAAATGTAGTTAAGTTAGTAGCGTTGCTACTTTTAGATCATTACTCCTCCAGCTCGACACAAACATAAGCCACAGTATTACAATACTACCAAAATCCAACTGAAAAAGCAGAGATATTTTTACAATAAGGTGAATTTAATTTATAGTACGGGATAAAAGGGGGTGTATGAGTGCATGCATACATGCGGGGGTGCAGTTGTTGGAGGTGCAGTAGACTTGGAAGAAAGCCAAATCAGCTTGGTTTGGCATGGGTCCAGCAAAGATGATGTAACAGACTGGCGGTTGTAGCAAAACTTGTATATTTCTTCTTGTTCAGCAGGTGAAACTTAACAATCAGATTTGATTCACGTGCACCTGTTGCTGTGACCCCCACGTTTGGTTCTCATGTTAACCATCCTCACATCCAACCATCCTCCCCTATCCATGTCTATTTCTGTATTGTACGCTTGATGTTACAAGATTAATGATGACGTTTTTTTGTAATTGTTCACATACATATAAGCTTCTGAAGATGTTTACATATATTGACACATAAGCTTCAAATACCTTATGAGTAATTGTGTTGCTGTAGAACAGTTTACAGTAACCAGTTGTGTATTCGCTAACAAACACACTCGCCCACATCACTGAAGAAAAGCCTGTTTATACCGTGCAGGCCTCTGAAACCACTGCCCCTGATGTAGGATGTGTGATAAATTACGCATAAAGCTGCAAAATAAACAGCTTCAAAGAGGGATCAAAACAGAGCAAACCTGGCATGATCAATTACAGTAACGATTAAGGTCTATGCATATTTTAACATGATGGATTCGATACTCTGATGATCTCACAAGAATGTATATGTACACATAGCATACTGACAGATGAACAACAACACCTCTAAATGTACAAAGCACTCAGATTTGCACACCCACACACACTCACACACACTCACACACACACTTGGTTAAAGGAAGCTAAGGTGGACATTTGTATGTGCTAACTCATGCAGAAACTAATTGATGGGCAGAGCTTGATTTCCGATTTATTTACAATCCAAACAAGCATTTATGAGACAAGAAGTGTTGAAGTGAATGAACATACCGTACAGTACTCCCTACACACCCACAAACAGAGGAACTAGGTAAATTCCGATTCAGTCAATGAAAATTATTGCTTTGTTATTGGACAACTATATATACACAATTTAAAATCATGTGATATTCGTGCATTTCATATTCTAAGTGTAATTTATGCAAGGCTGATTTTTATAAGGCAAGTATTTCAAGTTCAAGAAAATTGAGTCTTAATATCTGGTATATAGAGTCAGTAATACTGAAAACAGGCTTTAAATAAGATGGAAATAATTGGTTAAATCCCCAGCGTATAATAAAACATGTTGGCCAACAGAAAAAAGGAACAACCTTGTGCCAATTTAATAACACTAAGCCTGTCACTGGTTGAAAGTGAGTAGAGGTTAATTCACTCCAGTATGTGACAAAATAGTCAGGGTTACTGTGGAAACCAACGAATGACAAGTACAAACAGATTAGAAAATTCCCAGGTTAGAGTTAACAGGGTTTACTGCCAGGTAGAATCACATTACTACTCACATGAACTGTGGCAGCCATATTTGCAGTGCACAGGAATTATGGGGGATATGCACGTTAGATAAATGTGATTAAATATAACAAAGGAGAGCGTGTAAGAGTTGCGGTCCAATGTCTAAAACGAGTCTCTGATTCACACACACACGTTCTTGTAACTCACATGAGAAGATTCCTGGCACTGTTTAGGCAAAACGCTATCATTTAAGAAGCAGATCGTAAAAAGAATAAATAGGTCACAGAGAAGAGTACTTAAAATGCCTGGAAATCACACATCAGTGGAGTAATTGCATTAAGCCACCACTTTTATTGAGGTAAAAATAATGTTTGCTTTTCAATTACAACGTAATAGCCGTGACATATCATTCCAGAAGACCCAATCGTGTTTTTCTTGGATTAAAACTGTTATTATTTCATGTTCAGACCAGCTCTATACGTGATTGTTAGGGAAACTGAAGGCCTGAACTTAAAGTTCATTCATTGCAAGGGCTATTTAAACCGCTCAGCAGTCTCGCGCCGCTAAAAGCCAAGACACACTCACAGCATTTGGGAAATGTACATTTATTTGGCGTATGCCAAATTTACAACTGAAGGTATATATTACTACGAGCATATTTTAAATAATCTAAATCATCTTTAAATCAAGTAATAAAACGTCTTTGCTTAAATAAAAAAAATAATTAATGAGAACATAAACAACTAAAACAAAACTGTTTGATACAGATTTACCATGACATAATGATTTATACATTCATGTTTGACATTTGAAAATATTTATAGTTTTGTAGTTTTTCTTATCAAATACTTAATCTGGATGTGGTATTATAAGAATGAATGTCATATGTCTTCACTTACACACACACACACACAGACAGTAAAAACAAACACTTCAACTATACAAAGACCTATGGAATGCAACAGTTCAAGTATAGCTCTTTTAAAATCTTATTTTGAAAAGAATAAAGGTGCTGTGATCAGTGTGCATTGAGGATCCACAGGATGGACTGCCTGAAATAAAAACAAGATAGATTCACATTGAAGCTTTCTGCTCTTCTGCTGTGGCCCTCAGTTCACAGTCTGCTTTCCTTTCTTCCATTCTTGCTCCATCTGTTTTTGCTCGCTCTCTCTCTTTCTCCAGCACAGAACGGGGACCTTCAAACATGGCAGAGAACTGTTGTGACCTAATGGCTGTAAAATGCCAAATTAAACTTATGGACACCAATTGCCATGTAGCTCTGAGCCTGTGGCCCTCAATGGATCATTGTTATTGAGCAATGATGTCATAGAGCCGGCTGACTGTTAGACTCATCCTGCGTTCCACTAATTTGGAGTAATACTAATTGATATTTATGGCACATAATGTCACATCTATTTGCTGTCTGTGGGGTTTTCCCTCAAAGTTTTTTTCTTTCTTTTATTAGTTTACATGACAATCGAATTGTCTCATTTAGAGGCTCGTATTCTTTCATTCTAGCTAAAGCTTTTTCAGCAGGAAATTAATCATTACTGATTTTTTTTAACTTTGTGACCATTAAAACATTAACTACTGAAAGAAGACTTATTACTGAATTGCAAAAAAAAGAAAAAACACAGAACTAAAATTAACACAGACAGAGTATGTTCAGTAATTGCTAAATAGCACCTTTCTGGGTGCAAAAGATACCCCGGAGAGGGTAAAATTACCCAAAATTGGTAAAGACATTAAACAAATTTGTGTTCATATAAAATTTGAGAAGTAAATTATAGAGGCTTTGTAATTTACCATGATAGCAGAGCGGTACCACGACACAAACTAAAAAATTGCTGTGCTGACACACACTGCAATCAGCCTGAAACACATTACCAAAGTAATATAAGTGAAATTGCTTGAGTACATAATTATACAATTTCTTTCATACCACTCTATCTATATGAGAGGTGAAACAAATCATTTTTCTTTTCTCGCTAAGGAAAGCTCAAATGAGAGGTTTTGTTTTGTTGCCCTACGCATCTCATTCAACATATTTCACATAGATTCTTATCATGTGGCAGGTATTAATTAGCTATGAAGGCAGTAAATCAGTTATGATTTGTTATGCTCTCTCTCTCTCTCTCTCTCTCTTTCTCTTTGCTGTGACAGCTTGCATATGGCTATGTATCATTACATATTATTGCCCTGTTACATATGGTGTCCCAGAAAACAGTATAAGCATTTATAAATAAAGTATAAAGTATATACACTCTAAACTTTATATCTTTATGTCGTCTTGTCTTTATCTT
>JAZGTI010018845.1:0-11404 GCA_036877585.1 Botia kubotai
ATGACAGGGACATGGAGTTGGGCTCAATCTCTGTGTGTGGGGGGATTCTCGGCTAGATTCTGTGGTTTCTCTGGCTGGCTGTCGGTGTGCAGTGACTCAGGTGATTAGATGACTCATTGTCCTCAAACATATTCACAGTTGTACCTCTACACAAACTCAATATCAACATAAACACGACAGAACATCGTCTTCACGCTGCCCTACTAAAGATGCCATAATTTTTTTAATAAGTTTGGCGGCTCACTTAAAGTGATCTTAACATGATATCTACACTGTACGTGTCAGTACTTTATTATAGTAAAAAAAAAACATATGATCCAATATAAACAATTCAATAAAGCAACAATTACTACAACAACAACAACCAAGTAATTAAAAGTAACAAGAACAGACAGAGCTAGTCGTTGTGATTCTCAATCTCATCTCTGGTCCTGTTCACTGTAACTTCACAGAATACAGTTATCATTTAATTTATTTCTAGTGCTACTGTAGCCAAATATTACACTAAGTAACTAGTGCTGTTTACAGAGTACTTATAATATCTCTTATTTGTCTCCCACATTCGCATTTTCCACATCAGCGTCTCCTGATATCGCTTCCTGTCTAAACCCATCACCCACTCCTCATTTTTCTCCTTCACCATCTCATGTTTATCTCGCCCTTTCTCTGCTCTCTCCCCCGCCGTCTCCTCTGTCACTCCCCGCGTCTCACCCTTTTCCCCTTGGCTGCAACGTGTGTGCAGGTGTGTGGGTAATAAGGAGTAAATTCTGCCTGCCTCTGAGCAGAAGGCTGGGCTATAAGACATATGGTTAGTGTTCCCAAGCCGAGGCTCCAGATCTCCACCGCCTAATGTATCCTCCTGCCTTAATGTCTCTTTAGCATCGTTAAACATTAATTACAGGCCCACTATCAACGTGTTAGTGCTCTGCTAATTTTCTAATATAGTTTTATTGGGGCTTTGGCTTCGTCACAGAGGGCTTCGGATGAACTGAGACATTTTTGGGAGCTCACATTTGCACAATAGCTGTTTGATGGTGTAATTGTAGCGTGCGGCTAGTTTAGAAACGTCATGAGCTGAAAGCGATCTGACATGATTATAATTACTGCGATTTTTGTGAATACACGGTTTGAGCTTTCTGCTAACAAACGGATGTGCGAGACGGCTCACGTTTGTCTTCCGTACCTGCTTGGGCTGAGTGAAGTTTACGTGAACCAACCACTGCTCCTGAGATGTCACGTCCTTGGCCGTAATCTCCAGGCCCCGCCCCTTCCTGTCAGAGATCAGAAGGCTTCGTGTGGCGAATACCATCCCGTCTGCCCCTATCCGAAAATCTGCAGGGTCTCCGGTCTCAAAGCGCAAGCCGGAACCTCTGCCACAGTCCACGAAATCCACTGCGGATAAAGAGAGAAAGAGAGAGAGAGAGAGAGAGAGAGAGAGAGGAATGAGTGTAAGACTGCTTTTGTTTTTAAACAGCAAACATCTTTAAAAAACAAGCACACAGGAAATCACATCCTCACTCCACCACAAGGGAATAATGGTTTTACATGAAAAGCAAGGACAGAGGAGCAACGCTCACTGACAGAAAGTGACAGAGAGAGAGAGAGAGAGTTAGGAGGATCGGGAGAGAAAGAACGAAAAGAAAGTAGGAAAGGAGAGCAAGTACAACTTCTGAGGCTCTCCTGCATTATTCATGCTGAGACATTCCCTGCAAGCCCCCAGGTGTGCTGAGGAACGGAGGAACAGAAGGACGAGCAGACAAAAAGAGAGAGGGAGGAGGACAAAAGAGAGAGAGGACAGTGAGAAAGTTGAGGTACCTGCAGCACGGCATAGAAGGGAATCACATTAGGGGTACAGACATAAATAAATGTGCTTTATTTATTATGTTGCAATTAGAGAACAGAGACAGGCAATTACACCCCCAGAGGTGAGAGACACTCTCCTATCAGGACGCGTTTGTTTGGGAGACAGTTTAAATTGACTGCACTCATTTCTCTGGAAATTGGTATCTTTGGTGCAGAACGACAGCGCTTATTATCTGGTCTAGGTGGGGAACCCATGCGATTTCTTGCTGTGTGTGTGACACGCTGTGGAGTGTATAATTATATTCATCATAACAATTCTTTTGACCCATAAATTCCCATGAATATAAATAATAAAAGAACCGTATGGAGATCGCCATCACTAAGAGTCTGTAGTCAGATCTGTAGCCAAATAAATAGTTTAGTACTTAGTATTTATTTCATATTATCCATTCTTTTCAAAGATTCAACACATTTTCTTTTGACTTTTCAAGGGCTGGAAATTACAACTTTAAAATTCCCATAAATTTCCATGTTTTTCGTTTGTTCGTGGAAGCCCTATGTTCATTGATTCTGTCAGGAACTGGAGACTAGCAGTGGTCTAGCAGTAAGCACACATGAGCTGACGTGTGAAGGTCATGTGGGGACCAGCTATAGCAAATTCTAAATCCCAGCCCATGTCCATCATTCCCTGCCCTCTCTCTAATATCACTGTCAATAAAAAATACATAAATAAGCCTCACAAACCTGGGTGGTCGTGGGCAGGTGTGGCAGGAAACAGCCAATGAACTGAGGAAAAACAGTAAAAGTCCCACTGTTGCAGCTTACAAATCTTTATTAAGACAGTTTGCTATTTCCAAAATGCCTAAAGGTCTTGAAACGCTGCTATAGCTACCGAGCACAAGCTACTTTCTCACAGAATGACTTTCTCCACCATAGTGTCGTTTAGTCGTTGTGTGGACATGTTGTGTTGCATTTCTGTGAGGTAAAACACTGATTTGTAGTCATTTGGCTGCTCCATTTGTAAATTACTCACTCTTGTTAATCACCATTTATTATATAAGGACCGTGTAATACAGTGGGATAAAATAATCAGCCATTTTGTAGACGTGGCAACCAATGACACCTTATTACGGATTATTAGATAAAGACTACCTGAAGGGGCCGGACAATTATTATATTTATCAGCAACGTGCTGGTGGTGTGTTTCTGAGTGTGTGTGTGTGTATATCGGTCTAGCTACACCAAGTGCATGAAACCGATTTATTAGATGGCTGCACCAGTTTTGCCTGCAGCTGGATTTTTTCTTGTGCACTGTTTGTGAGCGGAGGGGGGGGGGTTTGTCGGGCGAGAGGAGATATATGTCCCCCGCGTTGTCTGTTTCCATTACTGAGCTCTGCTCTTCTAACAAGAGAAACAGAGAAAACATTGTCTTCGCTTGTGTTGTGTGCGACTTAATGCGGCGCATAAAAGCTGCATTACTCATCGCATCTCCCGAGTAAACATAGTTAAAGGAAAAACACTGAAAGCTAATTTAATTATAAGGGTGATTTAATTTAAGACAGAGTTTGCTTAAAATTAATTCGTTTACATCCAAGAAAGCTTGACTGTGTTTATGAAAGCCCTCAACAAACAATCACACGTACAGGTCCTCAAACAGCAATACAAGTCGGATGCGAACAACAAAGATTTTATTGTTTCTTATAGTCCATAAACCGTGTGTCCTCTGCTAGATTTGCTTTGTTATAATTTTATTATTGATTTCATTATTTCACAGACCTGAATTTGTTCATCAGCCTCATTTTCATCAGATGAAGAGTCTGACATTTATGTCTGCTGTTATTCGCTAAGTATTGACGATGCGACATGAAGTATCTGCGTCTCTGACATTAACGCAGCACGAAATGTAATAGGTTCATGATTGATTTGTGATGAATCAATACGATCTAAATAAGATGCAATTTAAAAAAATATATATATATATATTATTTTCTGCCACCTTAAGCAATGAGATGGAAAACCGTTTGTGCTAAATGCAATGCGGTGTTTTAGTAAGACTTACTGCTTTGTTTATAAACTTAAAAGGAAAAAATAAACACATAAATTCAGGATGTGGGCAAGGTGAAAAAAAGGTTGATTTAAAAAAACGTATGTTAGTCAACAATGACAATTATTAGTAAAAAAGTTTAGTGGAATTAAAAATGGACTAATTGATCAATTATGAGTGTGTGCTGTGTATTTGCGTGCTTATCAAAGTACTGCTCTGCTATCTTAGCAACATGCTAATATCAAACTTAATTGGAATCAACAGCATGGAGCGCTATTGTGTGTCACACAGAGTTGCTGATGGTGCAAGTTTCTCAAGGTGTGTGTGTGTGCGAGATGGTAATCGATGAGCACAGGCCACTTTGAGAAGCCAGCAAAGAATCTGTTACTCCTCACATACTCTCTTCAAAATCATCACAATGATTCTTCACTTGCAGGAAAACTGTTTGCAATTTAAAAAACGAGCGAGAGAGAGAGAGAGAGCACAGGAGTTACTATATACTGTAGGAGATATACTGTACTGAGAGATAAATGAGGATGTGAAACTAACATTCAAGCAGAAGTGCTGATCTGGTGAGCTAGCAGAGGTGTGATGTGCTCTGTAAGCAATCTTATTCATCCATCAGCAATTAGCATTCAACACCAACTTCACTCCGCTGCTCAAAACGTCTCTGCTGTTCCCTCCCAACAGGCCTCTTATTCCTGTTTAATACGAGTCGGCCTCGACTGGGCCTAGCTTTTAGTAACAGCATGCCATAAATGAGAACAGTAATAAAAAAATAGCTTTGTTTAGGGCCCCACCCCCATGAGGGAGCATAAAACAGCCGTGCTAATGCAGTCATTTGGAGTTTCATGGTCTCCGAGACATACTGAGTCTTTCTGTGAAGGAATTCAGATGGATGTGGCACTTAGGACCCCACTCGGCACTGAGCATAGCTGCCTTTTATACTGCCTGCCTATAATTGCCCTTTTTCCTCGACTTTTCTACGAGTACTTTTTCTCTAATGGCCTCATTGCTCTGTGTGCATGGCAACTCAGGTCTTACTCACATGCACTTCAACAGTTATAAGTACACAAAGACAGACACCTTCACGCATGACAACAAAAATATACCAGCGGGAATGAAATCAATTTTAAAATCCTCATAAAAGGATGTCTTTTGGAAACCAGCACAATATGTAGCTCCTATAATGAGCCAATGACTATTGATTAGTTGACAAAATGTTATAATGGTGAATAACAGCTGCTTTGATGTGTTCTTCTGTTAAAAGGACAGTTCACCCAAAAACGAGAAAAAAATCTGTCATTATTTTAATCACCCTCATGTTGTTACAAACTTTTTCAGTGGAACAGAAAAAGAAAAAAAAACAAAAGTGGAACGTCTGTCATGTTGATGAGTAAATGAATAAAACACACCATAAGAAAGTCCACAGGAGAAATACGAGAACTGGTTCAGTGAATAAACCACTGGTTTTATTAAACTGACTTGCTTGTTGTCAAGATAAGTTACATTGTGAAATGGTTGTGTTTCAAACATTTTCAGTCAAGAATATGAAGTTTTCCAGTTTAAAAAAGTGCTTTTTTGTTTTATTTGTACAGTGACATCACAGACAACGAGTTTTCCATGTTACACATTAAACTGCTAATATAATAAGCTATTTTCATTACCGATTCATATTGATGTAATCCCAAGTCTACCCCTCCACCATCGATCCAAAAGTACTACATCTAACAATATGTTGTATTTGCTCGCCCCATTGGTTAGCAGAGAGAGAGGACATAACTTCAGTTATAGCTCGTTCCCCTGACATCAGAGAAATATCCTCTCCTTCCTCATTTGTTCAGACTTTTAATTTAGATCAAAGGAACACGGTGAATATCACGCCTGATTAGGCTCAATCTCGACCTCTTAAATGACTCGGTCGCATGCAAATAAATGCATGCTCAAATGCATGCTCAGACGCATGTACAGAGAAGACGGATACTGGTCTCATTTTCTGCCTCTTGCCTTTTCTCACACCAATGCAATGTGTCGTCAGCAACAAGATGTTGTATTTAATGTACTTGCACCTTGTGTGATGTCACAGATTTGGGTAGACCTGCTTATAAATAATGAGCAAATAAATAAGTAGCATAAATTAAAAAAAAGGAAGCAAAACATACCATGGTATTACCAAGAATACTATGGCAGTCATAGCCGTACCTTTTAGTACCGCGTAAATAGCACATTTTATGTAAATAGCAATATGGCAATTTAATGAGTACTGTGCAAATACCATTTATTTTTTGTAAACGTCACTTGGTTGCTTCCTGCTAGCATTTAAATGTTTTGAAATTTGAATGTCTGCAAATGTTTTGGCACTTGGAGAAGTTTCAAACATAAAATGTATTCAAAAATGCAAATAAAAGATGGACCACAGGCAGGTTGGACCACTTCAGATAGACTAGCGACAGTTTTCATGGCATAAAATCCCACAGCGCTCTCCAAAGACACACCTCCTCCAAACCACATGAACGGGGTGCACGGAGTTATGCAAATACATAGTTTGACAGACAAGTAGGTCATCTTATCATTGCATTCCAACCAAATGCATTGATTGGACGAACAGACACACCAATACAATACTGAATGCCATTAGTAAAAACCTGTAAAAACATTTCAACCAATTGCTGGATACTTCCTGGCACACACAAACTCCACATCTGCGTCATTATAGCACCAGGGGTCTTTAGGTTATTTTTAAATCATAATTCCTTAGCACAAACATTCAGCTAAGTGTGTATGTTTTTTTGAACCAGCATGCGTGCAATGTCCCCATAACCTCTGACCATGCTAGATCGGGGGTGTCTGTGTAGATTTACGACCAGGCACAGGCCCGCACGCACATTTGACATATGACAAGGGCTGAAAGAACTCTTAACCAGGAGAGTGCATTCCATTGCTGTTTCTCTTCATATATATCCAGACACACACACACACACACATAAAAAACACGTTTTTCTAACGTTAAAGACTTTGTCTAATTGTATCTAAAGCCTTTATGGGCAGTCTAGCACTTAAACTTAATATTCCTCGTAGAATATTAAGCATATAATATGTGTATATCCAGAGACATTTCAACACCTTCACCAGTTAACCGGAAATAACCGCTCGCCATTAAGCAGAAATAGTTTAAAACACACCAGACTGTGTCGCTGCAAAATGGCTCTATAATAAAAGTTTTTTCGCATGCGTCTATTCTGGGCTTATTTCTATAAAACCATTTGGTTACATTTTACACAGTCTGCTCTTACGATGTAATGTCAGTAAATTAAAATCGCAATAATGATGTGAAACCGAAGACTAAATGAATAAAAAATACAAACAAAAAAATCCCCTACATGTCGTTCATTTTAACCTGTATTTTTTCATGTAATTGGACCGCAAAATGGAGTCTATTATAATGTGGACCAAACATCCATGTGAATTACTGTTATTTAGGTTTGAAAACCCAGAAAATTGCTTTTGTGACAATGTTGCCTTTGGGGACACTGACCGGGTCACGAAATGTGCCGCATCAGTGGGCAGACATTAAGATCAGAAAACCCTCTTTCCCCGTGTCCTGTACATGCCCTCAAATCTCTAACTACATACTTGAAGTACTAACATTTAATACAGAGTGACTGCAAGAGGACAGTCTAGTTTTTAAGTTCAGTTTTTAAGGATTCTTAAGGGAAGCATTCTGAACAACAACCTAAAACTGGCAATTTAACATTCACAATAAGAAAAAATACCAAGCGTGCATTATTGTAAGGCGGGACTTGATTTTATCTGTCGATTTGATTGGATGATATAAAGTGGCCTCGGATAATAAACATTAAGCTGTGATATTATTGATGTGATTATGTCTTTGGCTATGTGATCAGATAAACTTAAGTGGACAAAGTGACTGATGAATTATACACAATAAGACCATTAAGACCAACATTAAGAAGCTACATGCCTTATTTAAATGTTGCGTGGTTACTTTTGAGCAAATTCGTAAGCAAGTATGTAACCAAATATTAAGTGCTCAGAGGGGCCAAATGTTAAGAGTTTAAGAATCACTCAGTCAATAATGGCTGACAGAGACAGAATTACATAACAGAAAAACACTGATCTACTGCACTAATCTACCAGAACAAAGCACAAAGAAATAATCATCAATTAGATTAGGGAGGGGTTTTATAATTATTGTTCATAACAAAAGAGGAAATTAATAAACGAAAACGAAACAAATCGACATGCAGTACAAAAATAGCACATCAAACAGAAACCAGACCTTTTGACCCATGAATTTCCATGACATTTCCAGCTGTTTGCATTAAGTGTTCTAAAAGTTACAAAGATTGAGGATAACTTGCTTGTGAATCATTTACACCTACGACTGAAAAGAGCCGACTCACAATGATTCACTCACAGGTGTAACAATAACTAATGCTGTGGTTCAGTTTATATCTCTGTTCTGCCGCCACGGTTACGTTCTGTTTGCTAAAGAACATTAGATTCACTTTTAACTTCATAATAATAATACTTAATAATAATTCCCCCGTCAGAAGAGTGTTAAATGAATTTTGAAAAACTGATGAATTCAAAGGGATGATTTTTGGGTTTCAAAGCGGTTTAACAATGAATACAAACCCTCCAGTAAACCAGCCACAGGCCTATGTCATACTGTACATTATTATACTATACACACTTGTTTCTCAGCACAGTGTGCTGTAATCGTGTGTTGGTTTGTATTTATAGTTTTTAGAATATACTTGCAGAAATGTCATTCATAACTAATTCTCATTTAGTTAAACTTTGTCAAATGCTCACCATAGTTGTGTTAAATACGAGCATTTTAAAGTTGTGAAAATGCACTAAAGATATCAACAGATTAAGCCCTGACAGAATGAACCCTGTTTCTAAAACAGTCATTTACCTTCTGAGGTACATCAAATATACAGTGTATTAAAGACAGACAATATATATAAAGACAGACAATATGAACTGCATCTTGAGGAATAATATTTATTCCGGGGTTGTGAACTTGTGAATACACACATGGACTTGCCTGTCTGGTGTGAAGGGGATGGTAAGCCACAGCAATCATTAATTGTAGGTTGATGGAGGGAGGGGGATTATAAAGGATTCAGATTATGTGTGTGTGTGTGACTGAAAACTCTCTGTTGGGACTGACCACTGTAATCACTCTTCATTGTGTGGCAGGAAAATGACAGGAAAAAACAAACAGCAAACAATTAAAAACATCTGCCAAGGCTTTCACGGATGACACTACACTTATATTGCTAAACAAACCGGAATCCATTTTGGAATTGTGAAATTACGTGAAAATCTGTGTGTTAAAATAGATGTTTTCTACAATGATTATGTGATTAATGTCAAGCCACGTTTGAATCTTTGAACACATTTTTAATCCTAGTCCTTCTAAAAACATCTCCACCTTTGTGTATGAACCTGTTGGCGTGTGTGCGCATGTTGGCGCATTTGCAAATTCTTTTAATCTGTATTTCAAAACCATAGATTGAAACAACCAACCGCTAAACAAAAGAAGACAAAGGCGGGATTAGACTTCCTCAGATCTTGAGTTCTCGGAAAATAACAGTGATTTGAGCTCAAGCCCTGATTAAATTCACTGTATGTGTGTGTGCGTGGCATGTGTTGGAGTCCAGGGGTTATTTGTTTAAGAGTGTTTCTTACTTCTGGATCTCTTCATCTGACACAGTGTGTCTTACTACGAGGGGATTAAACTGTGTCTGATGGAGCTGTGTAAATAAACATGCAACTCTACGAACAAAAGCAAAAAACAACAACAAAGACGTTCAAAAATTCCCCAAGATTGTGTAACACAAATCCAAGAACATTGTGGAGGAACATGTCAGTATTTGACCCCAGGGAAACGATATTCTGTAACATTCCCAGAAAATCTGCATAGCGACTACAATAAGCTCCTGAAACAAACACGATGCAAATGGAATTGCGAACGAACCACTTTTGCTATTACACAAACTCGAGCACGCGTCAATGTAATGAGGATAGAGAATCGTGGATATTGATTTCTTCTCCAGCAGAAATCCATAACCTCATGTTTGTAACAGATGCCCAGATCCTGCAGTTCAGGAAGAAGCATCCCTATTGTGGACCCAGAGAAACAGTGTTTCTCAGCAGTGGGTGTGTGAGGAAGTGAAGTACCTTTCCTCAGGTGAGACACTGATACACGCAGACACATGAAACATGACTCCTGTGACACTGTGGAGCTTTCACATACACCCGTACACACATATGGTTCAAAATGAGTTACGCAGATCGGCTTTCCTTCCTACTGTGAGATACTTACTACACCGCTATTTACCTAAAGAGGTGTGAGGGAGATGGCAAGAGAAAGAGTACACCTCTTAAAAATGCCATGAACTATGGCAAACTGAGTTTTCTGCAGACAGGAAACAGACAAAGTAACGTAGGTGTACCGAGGCGCAGGGTGCTGTTTGACATACTGGGTCACAACTACATTACCCATGATGCATCAGGGTGGCAGACTGGAGTGTAATGAGATTTGTACAGGCACTGACCCAGATAACCAAGCCCGCAGTGGAGGAGTGTGTGTGCGCACCTCAGCGATTTCTCTTTGCGAGTACAGAGAGGCAAATCTCAGGAAAAAAGCTACATGTGCTTTTGGTTTAGAGGACTTTATGCATCTTAAAACTGCTGTGAACAATAATGATTCCATTTTGTGCACATTGTAATTTATGTCTGTTAGCATAAGTATGTCAGCTTCTGTGTGTGTGTGTGTGTGTGTGTGAACAATGACAGCTGGGGAGACAGTGGGATACAGTATTGCGGACAAGGACGGACTTAGTACTTTGATATGTGTGTGAGAACCAGGGGGGGATGTGTACGTGTGTGTGTCAGGATTATCGCCAACTGAGCAGAAAAGAAATAAGCAAGAGATGCGTTTCAAAATTCTCAGATGACATAACTATACACAGATGTAACACGCTCACAAACGTATCAAACATTCATTCCAGACAAACATACGCTTTTGATTTGTAGTAGAGCTGAAGATGTCTCCGGCTGTGCGGTCCTGTTAGGGCCTCGCTCTTTACGAGCTAGTTTTCTGTTGACTCTGGAACAATACTCCTGCACAGTGACGCTCAGCCAAATGGGACGAATTAGGCCAGGTTGCCTAGCGCCATGCTGGTCGCCCCTGACAACCCCAAGGCCTCTAGCTCAGGAGCAAAAGGGAAGGGTTTGTGCAAAGGGGAGGAACAGAGATCCATTCGGCTGCAGTATCGCACAAAACACCTCCCCCCGCAGGCTCGGCAAAACAATGCCGACCATGTCAAATCAATCGGCAACGCCCAAGGACATCAATATGGGGCCAATAAATCTCGCTCGAGGAAAGGCTACTCTCTCACCTTTTTGGCCATATGGGAAAAGTCTGTAATAACCCAGTTACAATGGTCTGCTAACACAGATCTGCCTGTACAGACGTATAAAGCACACTGCTGAGCGTGGGCGGTACCTTATGAAATT